>CM019159.1:8437697-8467123 GCA_009733165.1 Naja naja
TTGCTTCTTGTCCTAATTTAAAGAGAGCAAGACAGGAAGAAGAGTTTGAGCTGGTTAAAAAAAAGTAAGATCCCTAAATACCGAAAAATATGAATAGAAAGAAAAGCAAATATGGAAGGTGCAGAAGAAAAGGATGTGTGGGCGTGAAATGCTATGACTTATTTATTTTTTCTCACGATGCCTTTCAGGTGTACAGCGGCGGCCCCAAGCCTCTCCAGCCGGTTGCCATGCCGAATCCTGTCCCGCCTGCCATTCAAACTCCATTGGCGCCAAGTTGTCCCGGCCGAGGCAAGATGGCAAAACTCCTGAATCCAGAAGAAATGACGTCGAGGGATTATTACTTTGATTCGTATGCTCACTTTGGAATCCATGAGGTAATCGGTCTAAGAGGCTGAGTGTTTTTGTCACAAGGCCCAGGACGGTGTGCTATGGGGGTTTGAGGGTGGACTTAAAGCTGAAATCCAGGTTTTTCAGCCAAGCCCCTGAAATCTGCTTGAAAAATCCACTCGGAATTCAATGTAGAGCAAAGCAAGATTTTTGACACTTTAGGCAAGGAAAACCAAATTTTCTGCCCTGGCTCCCTTCACTACTGAACACAGGCGCAGGCTGTGGACGACTGAGAATCTCCACAGCCATTTAGCTAAGTATGAACACCCTCCGATGATGTAGGGGTATGAATGGATTTCCAGAAAGATTGCAGACTACAGGAAGCATTTGCATTTCAGTCTGAGATGGAGACAACACAGACTCACCCCCAGCAGCCTGTGTTCAACAGTGAAGGGACACAGGGCAGAAAACGTCCTGCAGAAAACACAGCTCCACAAACACAATCCTTTCAGCAATTCCAAGAAGGCTTCGCACCCATTTGCACCACTCAGGTGGCCCTGAGGACACAGATAGACTTCCAAGTGGCCTCAGTGACTCTCTAAAAAGGATGCAAATGACCAGCAGTCTGCAAGGAGGATACATCCTTCCATTCCCCACCATTCAGTCAGAGCTGAAGAAGCTTCTTGGGTAAGAAGTGGAACGTCTCAAAAGAAAAAAACAAACAAACCAGAAAGTCCAGTTGCCTCTTGAAAAAAGAAGTACCTTTAGGACTTTTGACCTGGATGACTGAGAATTTCCACAAACATCCAGGAAAGTTTGCATTAGCCTATTGGTAATTTCTCTTCAGAATTGCTCTGTGTAGGTTGTAGACTTGGCCTCATCCCGTAAACTTCTCCATAGTGGGAAATCTGCTTTCTAAAAGAGCTTTTTCCCCCGCTTCTATTTGTGTATGGTTTGATCCTACTGGAATCTCTTTCTGCCAACTGAAGCCTGCCGCTTTGGTATTGAAACTGTTGACACGTTATTGAGTCAATGTTTAGCCACTGTATTCTTCTGAGTTAGCCAATTGCGTTGTAACAAGTCTTAGCAATATCATTATCGCGGCTTGTATCCTAGGTTGCTTTTCATAAGCAAATGCAGGATTCAAGGCAAAGTGTGATTACTTTGTTTTTAATTCTCTTGTCCCGGTCAAATTACGCGGTCTCAGTTGACTTTGAATTTCTACCATTTCTACAGAGGTGGGATTCAAAAATGTTTTTACTATCAGTTCTGTGGGTGTGGCTTGCTGGGCATGGCATGGCTTGCTGGGCGTGGCTTGGTGGGCATGGCAGGAGGAGGAGACTGCAAAATCCCCTGTCAGCTTTGGAAGCCATATTGAAAGCAGATGCTCCCATGCTGCCACATTTGGAGCCTGGGGAAGTGGGAGGGTGGAGGCTCTTGGGTTATGTGTAGTTAGACAAAATAACATCCTTTTTGTAGTTCAAGGTCATGCTATTGTGCGCATAGGTGAGGGAAAGTCTTCAGTTGGGACGGATGATGATTGGGGGCATGTGATGCAGTTTTGATTATTGCAAGGAAGCCCAGAATTTTCAGATTCCCCCAGTTGTGCCAGTTACTGTCCAAATAAAAGAGAACTTTTGAGCGCCAGTTACTATCCAAATAAAAGAGAACTTTTGAGTGCCAGTTACTATCCAAATAAAAGAGAACTTTTGAGCAATGTCTGTCTTGGAGTTATAAGTTGGAGTGGAGGTTTGCTGGAATGCTGACATCTCCATTCCCTCCCCACTCCAGGGGAAGGTTACTGCAAAATCCCCATTCCCGCCCCATCCCACTAACCTGCTTTCCAGCTCCCTTCTCCTGCGCAGGGCAACCAAAGAAGACCCAGCTGATCAGCTGGGACTCGGGAGACAGAGAATAGATGGGAGCAGGGCCAGTCAGAGACGGTATTTGCCGGTTCTCCGAACTACTCAGAATTTCCACTACCGGTTCTCCAGAACTGGTCAGAACCTGCTGAATACCCACCTCTGCATTTCTACCTTTGCAATTCGTTGAGACTGCATAAAAGCTTCTGGTTTGGCAGCCAGCAGTATTGTACAGGGAAGATCAAATGTGGCTTTTTTTTTTATCCCCATCCTATTCTCCCGTGAAAATAAATTCAGAACCTTCTTGGCCAAAGCTGTCTTCGGGCTTGCTGTTGCGTAGATGAGATTCCCCAGGGACACCTGAAAAGAAGATTTGGAGACACACATTGAACAAACCCGACCTACTGCAGCCGCAGCCCCATTTTGCAAAAATCGATATAGGTCATCACCCATGAGCAGCCCGAGACACACAACAATGGGAACAGCTTCAGAAAGTCACAATAGCTGTCAGGAGTGAGATGCTGTCAAACAGCCAGCCGGTGATTTTCCACCAGCGTTCATTAGGATCTAGTTTCTTTCTGAACACAAGTTCCAAAGGTGCTTTTTTCCAAAAAAAAGCAACTAGACATTCTCGGGTTTTTCACACACACCCCCCACCTTTGAAAATCATTCGCTTTTTGAAGAGATTCCTACTGATGAAAATGTGATTAGAAAAATATTAGAATGTGCAGCAATGAACAGATTAACACTTGCAATTAAAGAGAAGGAGCAAACTGAATATTATAAGATGTGGGAACTATTTTATCGGTGGCTAGAGAAAAAAATAGGAAAGCTAGAAATAGCTAATAGATCAGTAAAATATAGAAAATAGGTTTACAGATTTAAACATGTTAAGAAGAGGAGTGTTATAGTAATAGAGATATTAGGTATATTAATAAGAGAAGAATAAGATGAGAATGCACCAAGACAACCTTGTTGCTTGTATCCTTACGATTTATATTGACTGTTTCCTAGCATGATTTGATTACTCATTGTACCCTGTGACTATTATCAACTGTCCTTGGGTCTAGTTTTTCTGGTGTGCAGGGCTCTATAGCGTCGTTTTGAGGGAAGGAGTTGAAACAGTTTATGTCCAGGATGTGAGGGGTCTGTAAATATTTTCACAGCCCTCTTTTTGACTTGTGCAGTATACAGGTCCTCGATAGAAGGTAGGTTGGTAGTAATTGTTTTTTCTGCAGTCCTAATTACTCTCTGGAGTCTGTGTCTGTCCTGTTGGGTTGCAGAACCAAACCAGAGAGTTATAGAGGTGCAGATGACAGGCTCAATCATTCCTCTGTAGAACTGGATCAGCAGCAACTGAATCAGCATGACCTGGATGACTTGAGAATCTCCATAGATCTCTGAACACAAGTGTCCCTTGTTTGGATCTAACATTCCAAAATGTTTGTGGTGAGTTGGAAACAACATTTCTGTTAGTGGCAGAGCTTTTAATGTACTTGAAAAGATCTTAAAAATGCAGGGAGAGCTTTAGAGACATATCTGCCTTAAAAGTAGCCCATGTGGACCTATACAGTTCCACATGGGCTACTTTTAAGGCAGACATGTCTCTGAAGATCTGTACATATGTATACATGTCTGTGAAGATCTCCCTGTATAGCACAGATAAACTGAGATAAACTGAGTGCTCAGAATGTTTTAAGATGTGTTGCATTCTGTCATAAAACTGCTTTACCACAATGTTCCTTGAAAAAGGAGAATATTTGCAGCTCAGGGTTGAAATGAGAGGTCCTTGGGGCTCTCTGAATTTTTTCTTTCTTTCTTGCAGTTATTTAGAAAAGATAACCTTTATGGTCATTTTTTTTTAATGTGAGCACACTGGCTCACATTAAAAATGAAGAAAGGCACACAGAGTTGCTCCTAAGCCATTTGCTTTATGGTTCCTCACCTGTAGAGAAAATCTTACTAAACTAAAACCACGACTTGCATCATTAAAGATATACTTTGAGGAATTGTCTTGACTCCCTTCTCTCAACTAAATTAACTAAACTTTGTTGTCTCTTGGTCCTCTAGCACATAACCCCTCCCTCCTGGGAATCCAAACTACATTCCACTACAGCATTTGCTTATTGTAGTCAAGCTCTTCGTTTTTCAAAAGAACTCTCTCAACATTATGGCACTTTGTGGGTAATATCTAATTTATAAGAGTCACAACTACTTCAGGATGTTCAAACTTTTATAGTGCTTCATCTCACCATGCTCCTGAAGAGCCAGCTAGACGGCTCCGTGGAAGCAGATGCAATTCATGTTCTTGGAATAAGCAGAACGGTTGTTCTCCAAGTCACACAATGTTCTCCAGAATCAATGCCTGTTCTTCCCAGGACAGCCACAGCTTGTTAATGGTTCTGGGGTGGTTCATTCTTAAAAGATATATCACTCACATGCGTTAAATCTCTCATTCATATTGGGGCTTGTTATGTATGCAGGTTTGAAATCATTGGTTAAGTTTGAATTGTTCTTGTAAAGTGTTGGAAATGATTGGTTTAGAAAGTGCAGGAAAACCCTGCACTCTGATTGGCTGTCAGCTGTGGCTGCCGGCTATAAGTAGCAGCCGCAGCAAAGCCAGTTGGGTCTGTTCTGAGCTGTAGTCACTAATAAACAAAAGAGCTAGAAGCACTCCGTGTCTGTCTCTTCATGCAAACATAACAGGGTTTATATTCTCTCACCTTTAAAGAATTATCAGAAGAGAATCCTTGAATTCTGCATCACAAAAGCTACCCTTAGGGTTTTGTTTCCGTGGCCTCCAGTAGAGTAGAGTAGAGTAGAGTAGAGTAGAGTAGAGTAGAGTAGAGTAGAATATAAAAATAAAGTTGGAAGGAACCTTGGAGGTCTTCTAGTCCAGCCCTCTGCTCAGACAGGAAACCCTATACTGAGAGCATATGCACCAAGACAAATTCTTTGTGTGTCCAATCACACTTGGCCAATGAAGAATTCTATTCTATTCTATTCTATTCTATTCTATTCTATTCTATTCTATTCTATTCTATTCTATTCTATTTCAGATGAATGCTGTCCAATCTCTTCTTAAAAACCTCCAGTGTTGGAGAATTCACAACTTTTGGAGGCAAGTTGTTCCACTGGTTAATTGTGGAATTTCTCCTTAGTTCTAAATTGCTTCTCTCCTTGATTAGTTTCCACCCATGGCTTCTTGTCCTGCCCTCAGGGGCTTTGGAGAATAGCTTGACTCCCTCTTCTTTGGGGCAGCCCTTGAGATATTGGAAGACTGCTATCTTGTCTCCCCTGGTCCTTCTTTTCATTAAACTAGACATACCCACAATTCCTGCAACCGTTCTTCATATGTTTTAGCCTCCAGTCCCCTAAACATCTCTGTTGCTCTTCTCTGCACTCTTTCCAGAGTCTCAACATCTTTTTTACATTGTGGTGACCAAAACTGGATGCAGTATTCCAAGTGTGGCCTTCCCAAGGCCTTAGAAAGTGGTATTAATTAACACTTCACGTGATCTTGATTCTATCCCTCTGTTTATGCAGCCTAGAACTGTGTTAGCTTTTTTGGCAGCTGCAGCACATGGCTGGCTCATGTTTAAATGATCGTCCGCTAGGACTTCAAGATCCCTCTCATAGTTACTACTATTGAGTGAGGTACCACATATACTGTACCTGTGTATTTGGTTTTTCTAGCCTAAATGTTCAAATCTTCAAATCTTCAAAGCCTTTATTGTCATTGTACATCATGTATACAATGAAATTGGTTTAGCCTCTACTGGTGCAGTCCATACAAGAATAGAAGACAACATGAATAGTATAGAGCCGTGATGGCGAACCTATGGCATGTGTGCACAGAGCCATTTGTGCAGGTACGCAAACCCCAGACAAACTTACCTGCACTGCACATGCGTGCGCCTCCCAGCTGATTTTTTGGGCCTTTTTCAGCCTCCCAGAGGCTCAAGGGAAGCCTCTGCAACCTTTGGAGGCCGAAAAACAGGCCCGTTTGATCACTTCCTGTATTTCCGGAAATACCGGAAGTGACAAAACAGACCCATTTTTTGGCCTCCAAAGGCTGCAGAGGCTTCCCTCAAACCTCTGGGAGGCCAAAAAAGTCCTGAAAATCAGCTGGGAGGTGCACACATGCACAGTGCAGGTAAGGGGAGGGCTTGTGCACGCATGCGCAGGGGGCGTGGGGGGGCGGACATTGCCTTCTGGGTGCTGGCATGCGAGCGAGGGCGTGCAAGCGCATGCACAATTTTCGGCACAGGAGCCCAAAAAGGTTAGCCACCACTGGTAGTTAGGGGAAAAAACCTAGTCACACGTTTCCATATGTACGTCATATTCTGTGCAACATGTATATTACTCTGGTGGATGACCTTATATCATGGTATGTACATGGTATACACAAATTACACACTACACTGGCAGATAAATGTGGAACCTTACCTTTTTCACCATTGACTTTCCTCTTGTTAGATAAGTCTGATAACTAGTTTCATGCAGCTGCTGGACTAGGGTGAAATAGCATTCGAAATGAAAGGCAAGTGCTCTTTGCCTTTTGTGAATGAGACACAAATTGTGGAAAGTGGAAGCCCACCAAAATTAAATGTCCAAGTAAACAATTGCCTGAAAGCAGTTGCAGGATTTTTCAGCTTTTAAATAAATTCCACTGCTGGAATTCAGTGCACCTTCCTTGAAGACTGCAGAGGAAACATAGTCTGCAAATCCAGTGAATGAAGAAGTTAATTTAAAATACTTTGGTGACATTGACACAGTTCTCCCTAACTGCTGATTACTAGTCAGAAACTGAACCAAAAAATAGATGACATTTCAATTAGAGTTTGAACGTGCAACCCTGAAGGGTAAGAGAGACATTTACGTAGCAAGAAAAATGAAAAATAAGAAATGTGAGTCCCTTTTTAATGAACCAGAATCAATCCGGATAAATGCAACCTTCACCACAGTAGGTGACACTGGGTTTTAGAACCAGGCCTCTTTCATCCATGAGCCAAAACCCTTCTTGCTTTTACCACGTCCACTTCCTGACTGTTCTGTTCTAGGCTGCCCAAGATCATGAAGCCGATTCTTTGTCCTGATAAAAGCCCTTTTATTTAGGTTAAGTGAATTCCTCTCCAGCAAAGTCCCAGCAAACAGGCTTTCATGAGATTTCTCAACTACAGACCTTTATCAGGCTTGGAGAGTTGGCAGGCCAATATGTTTCAAACGCCATGCTGTAGCAGCAATTACTTGGCAAGAAGTCAGGAACAGATCTTCACCCTAATGAATTGAACTAATCATCTCCAGCAAACCCCACTCCCCTTTCACTTCTATTTTATTCCCTCTGGGAGGGGCCATTCACCGTCCACCTGTGCCTTCACTCCCGAGTTGACCCTTGTTCCTTAACTGTTCCCTTCTCCTGGCAGCTCTGCGCATGAGCACACTGGAAACAGGCTCCAGCTGCTCTTCTTCCCCACTGATCTCCCGACTCCGAAGGCAGCTGATAACTGTTGGACGGCCCTGGCCCCATCTCTGCCTCCAACTCAGAGCCCTCATCAGAGCCTTCCCCAGACTCCAGGACTGGCCCATGTTCCTCCCCAACCTCCTTACTGTCCAAGTCTGCCACCAGCTCCACTGGCCACTGGCAAGGCCACAACACTGACTTCCACTTCTGCTACCTCAATTGGAAATCGGCAGGAAAAGTCTATCTGAGATCTTGGAAGTAGAATGGTAGTTGGAAGAAGATGGATTCAGTGTAAATTTTAAGCCAGTACTTCTGGGTTTCTAAACAAGACCACCATGCAGTAGAATTCAATATTTTTAGTGCGTTGTAACTTCTAACAGTCACTAAACGAGTGCTTGTAAGTCAAGAACCTACCTGTCATGAGTTCATTGGGAAAGGGGGCACCAGAATCCTCTGGATTTGGAGTGGCAAGCAAAGCAATTGGGTTGAGCAGCTGAAAGTGACAATTTTTATTTATTTATTTACTAAAGCATATTAGCTCAATTCACAGACTCGGCATTCACCCAGAGATTAGCCTTGCGATATTAAACTGTGCTGCAAACTAATTAGAGCCAATGCTCTAGATATTTCGGGGGCACTTTTTGAGATCCTGTTCTCAATGACAATTTTGTCGTCGGTGACACGGATGCAACAGCTGCTGGTTGGATAAAAGAAAATATGCTCTGAAGGTTGATCTCACTGATTAACGTATTCATGGTTGCCATGGTATAGAAACCCTCGGCGTCTTCTCTCGAAATTGGCAATGGTCTTTTTGCTGGGAGAGAGAAAGAGAGACAGAGAGAGACAGAGACACACAGAGAGAGACAGAGACAGAGAGACAGAGACAGAGAGACAAAGAGCGAGACAGACACAGAGACACACAGAGAAAGACAGAGACAGAGAGACACACACACAGAGAGAGACAGAGACAGAAACAGAGAGAGACAGAGACAGACAGAGACAGACAGAGACAGACAGAGACAGAGTCAGAGAGTCAGAGAGTCAGAGACACAGACAGAGAGACAGAGAGACACAGAGAGACACAGAGACACAGAGACAGAGACACAGAGGGAGAGAGACAGACAGACAGAGATAGACAGACACAGAGACAGAGACACAGACAGAGGGAGAGAGAGAGATAGAGACAGAGGCAGAGATAGAGAGAGACAGAGGGAGAGAGACAGAGGGAGAGTGACACAGAGAGACAGAGACAGAGAGACAGAGACAGAAAGAGACAGAGAGACAGAGAGACAGAAGCACAGAGACAGAGGGAGAGAGAGAGAGACAGAGAGACAGAGAGAGAGAGACAGAGAGACAGAAGCACAGAGAGAGAGACAGAGGGAGAGATAGAGAGAGAGAGACAGAGACAGAGAGTGACAGAGAGACAGAGACAGAGGCACAGAGACAGAGAGACAGAGAGACAGAGAGAGACAGAGACAGAGACAGACAGAGACACAGAGGGAGAGACACAGAGGGAGAGAGACAGAGGGGGAGAGAGAGACAGAGACAGAGACAGAGACACAGAAAGAGGGAGAGAGAGATAGAGACAGAGGCAGAGATAGAGAGACAGAGGGAGAGAGACAGAGGGAGAGTGACACAGAGAGACAGAGACAGAGACAGGGGGAGAGTGACACAGAGAGACATAGAGACAGAAGCACAGAGACAGAGAGACAGAGGGAGAGAGAGAGAGACAGAGAGACAGAGAGAGAGAGAGAGACAGACAGAAGCACAGAGAGAGAGAGACAGAGGGAGAGATAGAGAGAGAGACAGAGAGACAGAGAGTGACAGAGAGACAGAGACAGAGGCACAGAGACAGAGAGACAGAGAGACAGAGAGAGATAGAGAGAGAGAAATTCAAGTCGCCAGCAAAACCAACGTAAGTTCCGATTTTGATGTGACCAGATGCTGTCTTTTTTTTCCCCCCTAACCCAGGAAATGCTGAAGGACGAGGTGCGCACGTTAACCTACCGAAATTCCATGTATCACAATAAGCACGTCTTTAAGGAGAAGATTGTGCTGGATGTGGGGAGCGGCACGGGCATCCTTTCCATGTTCGCTGCCAAGGCGGGAGCCAAGAAAGTCTATGGGGTAAGGAGAATGGATGCTAGCTGTCGTTTCGCTTCTTTGGCAGCAATTTTTCTCCCCATTTGCCAGCTGGACTCCCAAACATCTGGCACTTGGGAAGTCATCTGGGAAGTGGTGGGCAGGTGCCTGGTCATCCTTCCCCCAAGGACTCTGCAGCCCCCTCTCCTCCTCACGTCTAGCACTGATGAAGTCACCTAGTTTGGTAATGAAATGTCTGCAAGAAAACAACCAAGCTCAGAGCGCACCAAGGACCCCTCATTTCAACCCTGAGCTACAAATATTCTCCTTTATCGACGGAGTTCTTTAGCAGGAATGCTGTTGACACGACCTCTCTTCCTTTCAGCAAAGCCCTTGACCAAACAGCCCACGATATTCTGATGAGCAAGCTAGCTAACTGCAGATTAGATGACGATTGAGTGGGCACCTGTCTGGCTAGACAATCATTTTCAGCCAGCGCTCATCACGGACTCCTCTTCAGCCAGGAGCACAATCCTAATTGGAGCGCTCCAAGATTTGATCTTTCATCCTCTTTATCAACGATCGGCAGGAGAGAGGAAATTACTGGCTTTATGAATCAGTAGAGGCTTCAATTGGCACAAGTTGGCTTTAGCAGCTTCAGCATGCACGGTTAAGTACAGGTAGTCCTTGACTTAACCACAGTGACCGTTCAAACTTCCAACGGCGCTTGAAAAGAATGTGACCCATGACCGTTTTTAACACTTATGGCCACTGAAACATCCTCATGGTCAGGTGATCAAGATTGAGACACTTGGCAACTGACTGGCATTTATGACGGTTGCAGCGTCCCGGGCAGTGGTGGGATTCAAAGATATTTAGCACTGGTTCGGTGGGCAAGTGTTTGGCACGTGTGTGCATGCAAAGTCTTCCAATATTTGAGGGGCTGCCACAGAGAGGAAGAAGGGGTCAAGCTATTTCCCAAAGCACCTGAAGGCCAGACAAGGAATAATGGATGGAAACTGAACAAGGAGAGATTCAACCTAGAAATAAGGAGAAATTTTCTGACAGTGAGAACAAAGGAACCCATGGAACAGAAGTTGCCCTCGGAAGTTGTGGGAGCGCCATCACTGGAAGCTCTCAAGAAGAGATTGGACAGCCATTTGTCAGGAATGGTGTAGGGCAGTGGTGGCTAACCTTTTGGGGCTCCTGTGCCAAAAATTGCGCATGCACCAGTGCACACGCACTGACATGCTAGCACCCAGAATGCAATGCGCACCCCCCATGCCCTCTGCGCATGCATGTGCAATCCCCACCCCCTTACCTGCACTGAGCCTCACAGCAGATTTTTCAGCTCGTTTGTAGCCTTTTTCGGCCTCCCAGAGGCTTGGAAAAAGCCTCTGCAAGGCTTTTCAGGATGAATTATAGGCCCGTTTCGTCACTTCTGGAATTACAGGAAGTGACGCAATGGGTATATAATTCATCCTGAAAAGCCTAGCAGAGGCTTTTCCAAGCCTCTGGGAGGCCAAGAAAGGCTCCAAAACAGCCGGAAAAAAAATCAGCTGTGAGGCGCGTGCATGCATAATGAGGTAAGTTTGCCTGCAGCTTGTGTGCCAGCACAAATGGCTCTGTGTGCCACTTGTGGCACGCATGCCATAGGTTCGCCATCATGGGTATAGGGTCTCCTGCTTGGGCCGGAGGCTGGACAGGATCAAGGGTGTCAAACTCGATTTTATTGAGGGCCACATCAGAGGGCCGATATTGGGGGGAGACGTGGCTGGGTTGAGCATGTCCTTGGTGGATGTGATATGGGACTCATGTCGCAGGGGGGCACCTCTGGTGGCCAAATGCTAAGGCAGGACTTCCCTGAGACTCTCCCTCTCTTTATAATCTTTCTTCCTTCCTTCCTTCCTTCCTTCCTTCCTTCCTTCCTTCCTTCCTTCCTTCCTTCCTTCCTTCTTTTTCTGTGTGCGCATACATGCTGCACTTTGCGCAGGCACAGAGGTGTTTGCGCAGGCGCAGAGGCCTTCCAACTCACCTCCTGCAAGCCTGCACTCTCCCAGTCGCTTCAGCAGTTGCCGCGCCGGCACTCTGCTGTGCTGCGCAAAGCAGCTGCCCTTCAAAAGCAGGGAATAAGGGTGAGTATTGGAGCCCGAGCAGGTGGGTGAGCCCAACAGCAGAGCAATGGAGAGAACCGATTCGATCTCCGCTGCTCATTGGCACTACCGGCTCGGCAGAACTGGGTCGAACCGGTAGAATACCACCACTGGTCCCGGGGCCACATGATCTCTCCTTGTTATAGCCTTCTGACAAGCAAAGTCTATGGGAAAACCAGATTCACTGAACAACCGTGTTACCAACTTAGCAACTGATTCACTTAACAGCCGTGGGGTGAAAGGTCATAAAACGGGGCTAAACTCACTTCACAAATTGGGTTGTATCCCAAAAATTGTAAGCCGCCCTGAGTCTCCGGAGAAGGGCGGGATATAAATATGAATTTTAAAAAAAACATGTTTCACTTAGCAACAGAAATTTGGGACTCCACTGCGGTCGTAAGTTGAGGACTACCTGTACCACTTTCCTTGAGTGTTCCCGTGTGTTTTGCACCTGATGAGGACTACCATCTTCAGGTCTTTCTGAGGATGTTCTTCAGCACATAGATTTGGCCGCCTGAGTGCATTCCTTTTTTAAAAAAAATAGAACCACTCTCATTTTGTGAGTCTTTTACTACATATTAAAAGAGAATTTGAATTAAAAAAAAAGAAACCTCACGTTTTTGTTGGTAACACAATTATTTGCCAGTGCAAGAGATCCCAAAAGCTGCTTTTTTCAAGAGGCAACTGGACTTTCTTGTTTTTTCTTTGAAGATGTTTCACGTCCCGTCTGAGAAACTTCTTCAGCTCTGAAAGGATAGTAGGGAACGGAAGGATTTATGTTCTTTGCAGACAGCTGGTCATTTGCATCCTTTTAGAGGGTCGTTGAGGCTGCTTGGAGGTTTATCTGTGTCCTCAGGGTCGCCTGAGTGGTGCTCCTGGTTCCTGTAGTCTGCAAAAGACCCCCCTGAATTTTCAAGATCTTTTCAAGTGCATTAAAAGCGCTGCCACTAACAGAAATATTGTTTCCAATCCACCACAAACAAGATCTTGTGGACTTCAACTCCTAGAATAGCTGGCTGAGGAATTCTGGGAGTCGGAGTCCACAAGCCTTAAAGTTGCCAAGTTTGGAGAGCCCTTCACTAGACAGTAACACAAGGTGTGAAGGCCTTCTAGAACCTGTGTCTTGGTAGAACAGCCTCTCTGGAATAAGCTTATGATTTCTGCATAAGCAATTTGTGGGTGGGCTTCAAAAATTTTAGCAACCGGTTCTCTGTGTGGTTGCTGGGTGGGTGTTGCCATGATGGGCGTGGCCTAGTCAGACTTCTGGGAAGCCCGATTTTTGCCCTCCAGAGGCTTTTTGATTGAGCCTCCAGGAGGGTGAAAATGGCTTCCCCAGGCTCCGGAGGCCCTCTGGAGGCCGGAAATGGGCCTGTTTCCAGCCTTCCCAAACTTCCGGAAGGCCTGTTTTGCACCCTCCCTGAGCCTCTGCGCAGGCCCTGCAATTACCTGGGATCCAAAATGGGTCACGTGGAGACACCTGGGCAGGGCGGGGCAGGGCAGACGGGGCCAGACAGGGGTGAGGTTTTCCAGTTCACCGAACTGGCCATAAAATTCCATAGCTAACAGGTACCTGTTAGCTATGGATTTACCTGAACTGGGGCAAACCAGTAGTAGCCCACCCCTGATGCAATTTGATTCATCTGACATGCTCAGTGTTGGGCTTCGTTTATTTCTCTTTTCTATCTTGCAGATCGAATGCTCCAGTATATCTGACTACTCTGAAAAGATTATCAAATCCAACCACTTGGATCACAGTAAGACATATCGATGATGATCAGCTCCACCTGCTGTTTCCATTTTCCTTATTTTTCAGTTTTTTACCTGATGCTTTGTAGATGGGTTTTACAGTATTTATGACTTACAATCTTATATCGTTCCAAATATTAAATTTTGTAGATTCTGGGTTTTTTTAAAAAAAAAATTATTATGGAAGTTACTTCAATAAAAGTGACTTAATTATTAAAGTTATCTGCCCTTCATGAGATTAAAGTGGTCTAAAGGCAGGTAACTTTCATAAATAAATTATTTAACTCCTCCTATGATGATTTCATTTTTTTTCTAGGGATAAAAGACTGCAGAACTTTTGTGGCTTCCGGTATTTAAAGAATCCCTCTGGATTTGTGGCTTTACTCTCGCTGACCTTGTTTTTCTTCTTAGTTTCACTAGTAGCAGTTAATGAACTTGGAATGATGCCCACAACGCCCCCTCCAATTATTTCTCCTATGATCAAACTCTCTGAAAACAAACATTTGATTCTGTTTTTAATAGCCACGATAAACTTACCTCTCCAATAGTCAATTCAGTTATCCTCCTTTCTTAGCACCGGTATCAATGTATTTGAGATGACCCAGGGTGGGACACAAAACAAACACAGTCAGAGAAAACAGGTGAAGCCCCTTTTATTCCTTCATTTTGCTTCCAAGCTCCGAATATTCTTGACAGAAGACAAAAAACTCCCACACAAACAGTTACAAGAAGAAGAAAAAAAACAACACAAACCAGGCAAGATAAGGGCTGGAGGACGTCCACAGATAACACACACTGGGAAGGATACCAAACTCTGAGAGGAACCATAAACTAGAGATATTTCCACGCTTTGTTTCCAGCACTCGCCCATACGCATGCCCATCCTCTTATCCAGTTGTCACAGCTGCAGCCCATGAAGAGGATCAAGGCCCTCTCCCCTGAGTAGACCACGTCTCTCCCTTATCTTCTCCTCCCTGCATGCCCTAGGATGGAGAGGGGATGGGCCTGGGTCCTCCTCTGACTGCCCAGCTGGCCTCTGCCCTTCCCCAGCCTCCTCCACAACCTCCAGAGCAAACCCTTCCATTCCCTGTCAGCTGTTCCTCCTCTCCCTCAGAGTCAGTCTCTACCAGGGGCATGACAGAATTGCCCTAGATGAATTTTGAAGATAAGTCATTTCTTTTCATGTTCCTTATGCGTAGTTATTCCATTTCATTGTTTTACGAGTCCAGCTCAGCCCAAAATAGGAAGGCTGATCAGACATTTTCCATTTGTCTTAAGTTTGCTTTTAACATTTTTGCAACATTTACAAAACATTCACTTTGTACTTATCTAAAGCGTTAGAAAGTCTCTATATTTGTGCATTTGGCTTGTGTTCCCCATGAAGAACTTTGTAATTTGTCTCTATTAAGCTTCGTTGTGTTCTCTTTGGTCCATTTCTGTAGCTTACCAACATCACTTGAATTATGTTACTTCCTCCTAGAATATTAAGCTGTCCCTTTCTGTGGTGTCATTTGCAATTTTGATAAGCATTCCCTCCATCTCTCCGTCTAAATCATTTATGAAAGTGCTGAAGAACTGAGGGCCCAGACTTAATTCGGGTTCCATCCCCACTTGGTGTCTTTCTTCAGGTTGATGAAGAACCACTGATGAGAATTCTTTGAAGACCATTTTGCAAGCCAGCTATGTACCCATCCAGATCAGACTTAACTCCCTTGCTAATCAGCATGTACTTTGGTCAAATGCTTTGTCAAATGCTTTGTTGAAGTCGATATATATTTTCTCTCTCTCTATAGTCTTGCACAGTGGTTAGAGTGCTGTACTGCAGGCCACTTCTGCTGACTATCGGCTGCCTGCAATTTGGCAGTTCAAATCCCACCAGGCTCAAGGTTGACTCAGCCTTCCATCCTTCTGAGGTGAGTAAAATGAGAACCCAGATTGTTGGGGGCAATAGGCTGACTCTGTAAAATCACTTGGAGAGGGCTTTAAAGCACTATAAAGCGGTATATAAGTCTAAGTGCTACTGCTATTGCTATAGCTTTTCCAGTCTTAATGGCTTATTAGCTACAGGTTTGACCACACTCTATCTGATTTTGAAGCATTAGTTGAGAATATACCTTGTCTGAACCCATGCCAGGATTAGTTTGTCAGGACTAATTATTTGAAAAACAAAACAAAACAAATTCCTTCAGTTTAATTTCGCTTGATCCTCATTTTCACACCTTGTGATTCCGTAATACATTAAAGTGTATTCAGTAATAGGACTAAAGCTTCACACACACACACAGACACACACAGAGACACACACAGGCTACAAACACACACCTCCTGTAAGTGTGATACAGAACTGTTGAGAGTTCTATGTTTAGAGTCTACTTTTCCTGACACTTTGGGTTCCTCTGATATGTTTTCCACTCTGTCCCTAAATAATACGGAATGTATAACCAGAGAGGAGAGCTGTGAGTTATGCTGACCAAAACTCATCTACTAAGAAAGTTAATTGATTAGAAAAATAAGTGAAGGTTATGTGTCGATTTATTTGCATTCCACTTTTTTTCCCCTTCAATCAATATTTGAAGCAGTTAAGCAAAATATTTTAAAGCAGTAACAGCTGCCGGTTGATAGACCAGGGATTGGGGGGGGGGGCTCTCTTAAATTATGCCCAGCAATCAACTGGCAGTTGTACAAATTTTGGCATGTTGAGATGCTTCCACTCTGCACCGTTCAGGGGCCACATTTTGCAAGAAGTAGTATTACCTTCCAGAGACTTTCAAGAGTAGCCCCATCTGGAGCATATTGTGGTAGTCAAGAAGGGATATATCTAAGCCAGAGGTAACTGATCTCAATTCCAAGCAGTTCAGGGAGGTTTGCAGCTGGTGCAAAATTCAGAAGTACTTCACACCAGAGCCATCGCTTGAAAACTCAGCAGGAGATGAAGATTATAGAGCAACTCCATACAAGGGGAGTGTGAACCTCATACCTCTGTTTTCAAGTCCAGCTTGGTCAATATCACCTTTGTCTTGTCTGGATTTAATTTCAGCTGCTCTTCCTCATTCAATCTGCGACAAGACGCTCTAAAATAGTTATTATTTCTGGACTTGAATGACAGGAGGAATTGGGTGCCATCAACATACTGATGACTCCCACTCTCTGAAAATCCAGATGACCCCCTACTGCTTTCATTAGAGAAGGGAGAATAGAATAGAATAGAATAGAATAGAATAGAATAGAATAGATGGAATGGAATAGGAATAGAATAGAATAGAATAGAATAGAATAGAATAGAATAGAATAGGAGAGAATAGAATAGATGGAATGGAATGAAATAGAAATAGAAATAGAAATAGAATAGAATAGGAGAGAATAGGAGAGAATAGGAGAGAATTGAATAGGGAAAAAAGCAGAGAATAGAATAGAATAGAATAGAATAGAATAGAATAGAATAGAATAGCAGTTGGAAGGGACCTTGGAGGTCTTCTAGTCCAACCCCTGCTATACCATTTCAGACAAACGGTTATCCAATCTTCTCTTAAAAAACTTCCAGTGTTGGAGAATTCACAACTTCTGGAGGCAAGTTGTTCCACTGATTAATTGTCCACTCTGTCAGGAAATTTCTCCTTAGTTCTCAGTTGCTTCTCTCCTTGATTAATTTCTATCTGTTTGCTTCTTGGGAGAAAATTCACTTGACAAATGTCCCCCTTTAGCAAACAGAAATTTGGCGGTCAACTGCGGTTGTAAATTGAGGTCTACCTGTATTTTATACTTACGGTGTTACCTGAACAGCTTATCACATCTTATAACAAGTGAACACTGTTTAAAAATAGAGCTAAACAGTTTAATGACTAAATCTGTAGCTTTTAGGCTGCATCTTAAATTTGTCAGAGAACTAAACCGATTGACTGATTGATTGATTGATTGATTGAGGGAATAGAGTTGAATGATTACTTCCTGTAATTTGGAAATTATAAGGCAAGCATAAAATTGCATTTGTCTCCTTTTTTTCCAGCCATATCACACATCTGGCTTACATGTAGTTTATAATGAAACTCCTATTCTGTTTCCCAAGTACGATTACCATCTTCTGTCATATACCTGTACATGTGAATTGAGTTTCCTAAACAAGGACTTTCACATTTATTTGTTAAATTTCATTCAATTACTCCCAGCCCGTGTCTCTATAGCAATAGCACTTAGACTTATATACCGCTTCACAGTGCTCTAGTTCTCTCTAATTGTTTACAGAGTCAGGATCAGAGGTGGTATTCAGCAGGTTCTACTGGAGAACCAGTAGTGGAAATTTTGAGTAGTTCAGAGAACCAGCAAAAACCCACCTCTGACTAGCCCCACCCCCATCTATTCTCTGCCTCCTGAGTCCCAGCTGATCGGCTGGGTCTTCTTTGGTTGCCCTGCAGAGGAGAACGCAGCTGGAAAGCAGGTTATGATGGTGGGGAGGGAATGGGGATTTTACAGTATCCTTCCCCCAGGAGTGGGGAGGGAATGGACAACACAGTATTCTTCCCCTGCCACGCCCACCAAGCCACATCCACAAGCCACACCACGCCCACCATACCATGCTCGAAGAACTGGTAGTAAGAATTTTTGAATCCCACCACTGGTTAGGATATTTGCCTCCAACAATCTGGGTCCTCGTTTTGCCTACCTTGGAAGGATGGAAAGCTGAGTCAACCTTTGAGCCAGTGAAATTCGAGCTGCCAAATTGCAGTCAGCTGGCAGTCAGCAAAGGTAGCCTGCAGTACTGCACTCTAACTACTGTGCCACCACGGCTCCTATCCGATCAAGACCATTCTGAATTTTATTTAACTTCTAGCATATGAATTATCCTAGTCCATTTGAAATCATCTTTACATTTGATATGCATTCCTTCCATCTCTTTTTTCAAAGCATTAATATACTGAAGTAGGACAGATTACTTGATTTTTGGACAGATTACTTGATTTTTTTCTTCTTTTTATGACCCTGTAGTTCCTTAATTCAGGGTAGGGTTGAGGCGACTGAATGGATCTGAGCATTTACTAGCCAGATGCCCTTGCTGATGCCTATGCAGAGTTCACAGCAGACATTTTCTTCTTGCACCCTGAGAGAAAAACATCTGCTGCTGTCTAGGATTGAAGTCTCAACCTTCTGAGTGGGAGGCGAATGTTTCACCTCTAGGCCATCATGCTGCTCTGGGATACAGATGATAATTTTTTTCAATGTAATCATACATACATACATGCATACATACATACACATCCATCCATCTAATCCACATTTATCCTCTTGCCAGTCAGTAGGCCTGGGGCATTTTAAGAAATGCTTTGCAAAAGTCAAGATACAGTATGTGCTGCAGCATTCCCACAATCTGCTATGGAAGTTACTCATTCCACAAATAAGTTAACTGCTTAAAGTCAATTGAATATGGCAGGATATAAATGCTGGTAAGTAAATAAATAACCTGGTAAATTGATTCTGGACAGATAGATGTAATTTCTAGTCACTGTTTACAAGCCGTATCTTCACCATCTGCTGAGGAATTTTCCCAAGAATTCATATTAGCCTGACTGGGTCTCTTGGCTTATTCCATCTTCCTTTTTTCCCCTCTTTTTGAAAATAGGGACTTCATTTGCTCTCCTCATTTCACTTCAGCAGGATTTCTCCAAGATCATCATCATCTTCTTTTAATGACCTCATAATAATCCCTTGCGGGGTGGAGTCTGGGCAAATGAATGGAGCTGAGTGTTTACTGGCCGGATGCTCTTCCTGTCACTAATGAGGAGTTTTTCCCACAGCAGATATATTCTCACTGTGCCCAGAGGGAGAAATATCTGCCTCTACGTGGGGTAGAACTCACAGCTTCCTGAATGTGAGGTGAGAGAACTCTACTTTTACACCTCACCACTTGAGGATTTCTCCAAGATAATACATAAGAATTTGGCCCAACTATCAGCTGCTTCCTTCAGTCCCCTAGGATGGCATTTATCTGTGGAGCTTTAAACATAATCAGAATAAAGAGGTATTCCCTCTGTTGTGTTTCTGTCAATCTCAAGACTCTTCTCTCTCTATCCTGCTCTTCGGTTTTCTAGTGGAACGCATACGTTTTGCTGGAAAAGAACAAACCCAATAGGAGTTGAGTAGCTGTTTCTTGGTTTAACAGGTTAACAGAGTTGGAAGGAACCTTGTAGGTCATCTAGTCCAAACCCCCCCCAAGCATTTGTATGATTACCCAATCATACCTGTCTTCACTTCAGCATCATGGTTTGCGTGGGTGCTACTGCTTGTAGCAGGTTTTGTTATAACATTAAAGCATATCACATCATGTGTTATTGGGCTTACATTTAACACGAGTGTATAATTTGGATTGTCTTATTTAATTTACCATTCTTCCTTCTTCCCTGAGCAGCCAATACACCGACTCCTTGCTTTTCCCTATATTTTGAACATATCTAAATAAGTCTTTTTTTAAAAAAAATACTCAACGTCCTTTGCTAACCTCAGTACCTTCTGAATTTCTCTTACCTGTCACCATTTCTACAATTCTCAGCTACATTTCTGCACATTTTCCTTCCCGACCTGGTCTTGTTCCCATTTCATACATATGTCCTTTTAAAAAATATTTGGATTATCCCTAAGCTTTCTGTATAGCTACATATGCTGCTTTTGCCACAGGCCACAGTGCCTCAGATAGAAAGTCCCTACAGAGAGTGGTGAGGACAATCGAGAAGATTATAGGCCATGTGTAATTGACAGATTGGATTTTAACATAGATTTTTATCTGTTAATGCTATCCTTCAACTCTTTTTTTCTCATGAATTTTTTTTCTTATTTCCACTGTGCTTCTCAAAGGTCCTTTGGTGTTTTTTTTTTTAACGAAATCTTACCCATCTCGGATTACTTTTTTTTCTCCCCTGTTTCCTTCTTTCCTTGATCTTCCTCAACGGGTGTCTGAGCTTATTAAAAACCACTTAAAAGAGATTTCCATTGGTGCCATTTCCTGAAAAGGCTGTGTCATTTTTTTATAGTCTATTATCTCCTTGACAATTTAAAATTGGTTATTGGCGAGGGCTGTCAGAAGTTCATCATCAAAGAGTAAATTGCTGCCAGCAGGATTTAATCCACTAAAACCTTCTGAATCCACCTTGAAAAGATAATCTCACCCCCAGTTGATAATCATTACCATTAAGATCACGTATTGTTGCTTAAAAATTCTCCATCTAATAAAAAAAAAATGAGTTCCATGGAAACAGTGACATGAACTAATTTTTCCCCTTGGTCCACTCCCATTGCTCCACTTCTGTTAATAAGTGAGATAAGCCTGCAAATATATCATTTTATTGCAAAAGAGGTTTTATCTTACTAAAAGATGGAGAATGAAATAAGGTGGAAAACAGCCACCTTACACTCATTTATGAAGGATAATCCAGGGAATTTCTTATTTCTACTAGAAATTAGTTTATAGGCAATTGGAAAAGGTTTTAAATCATCATCATTTAATGACCCCATAATCCCTTGCATCGGGGTGGGGTCTGGGCAACTGAATGGAGCTAGTAGAGTGTTTACTGGCCAGATGCCCTTCCTGTCACCAATGTGGAGTTTTGTTCAGCAGACATATTCTCAGGGTGCCCAGAGAGAGAAAAGGTTTAAAAAAATAACCGTATATTCATGTTAGTCCTTGACTTACAACTACAGTTGGAACCAGGATTTCCAAGGCAGTTGTTAAAGAGAGTCACGGCTGAACTTACGACCTTCTTTCCTTGGTGGTGAAGTGAATCACGGCAGTTGTTAAGTGAATCGTGAAGTCGTTAAGCAAAGCCGGATTTCCCCAGTGACTTTGCTTGTTGGAAACTCCCTAGGAAGGCCACAGATGGTGATCACGTGACCTCAGGAAATGCTGCAACCATTGTAAATACTTGCCAGCTCCCAAGCAACAGAATTTTGATCAAGAGACCGTGAGGATTTATTTATTTATTTATTTATTTATTTATTTATTTATTTATTTATTTATTCGACTTATATGCCTCTCCAAAAGGACTACAACTAAATACAACAATAAATCAATTAATTAAAAGAATATTAAACATATTAAGCCGAATTAAGATTTAAGACCCTTAGTTAAAATAACCCCAACCCTAGAGAATCAGCACATCATGCAGCAATGGTCATAAGAACGAGGACCGGATATCACTCGCCTTTTTTTAATCATTGTAAGTAGAGGACTAGCTGTATTCTGACAGTTGGGCCTACTCAGATAGCCCTCAGCTTACAAAGGTTTGTTTAGTGACCATCCGAAGTTACAACGGTGCTGGAAAAAAGGGACGTATGGCCATTTGTTCACACTTACGACTGTGGCACCCTTCCTGTGGCCACGTGATTTACATTCAGGTGCTGCTTGACAACTGGTTCTTAGTTGTGACCATTTCAGTGTCATGTGATTCCCCTTTTGTGACCTTCTGACCAGCAAAGTCAATGGGGAAGCGAGATTCACTTAACAAACGTGTTACTAATTTAACAACTGCAGCAACTCAACTTAAGAAATGTGGCAAGGAAAGGTCGTAAAATGGACTCACTTGATACATTTCTCACTTAGCAAGATGAATTCTGGACACAGTTGTTGTTTTAAGTAGAGGACTATCTGTAGGATAAAGGGTGAATGATTTCCTCTCCTGAAATCCCTCTGCCCCCCACCTCCTGGCCTCTAAGTGTGGCACCCCACTACTACTACCTAACCCCCAAGGAGCCCCTTAGGTGGCTCTGACCCTAATCTCTGTTTGTGACGCAATTTGGGCTCCCCAAAACTACATGCCTCACTCGTGTTTAAAAAGGAAACCAGAATTTTAAAATGGGAGAAATATACAATGTAATCTTTTGGTCAAATGGCCCAGATGAGTACAGGTGCGCCTTGACTTGCAACCAATTGTTGAGTGTCCGTTCAAAGTTATAGTGGCACTGGAAAAAGTGTGTGGTCCTCACATTTATGGCCGTTGCAGCATCCCTAGTACCACATGATCAAAATTCAGTCGCTTGGCAACCGGCCTGCATTGATGACTGTTTCAGCCTTCCCAGCTGACTTCTGATTGAATGGGAGAAGCAACCTCAGTGATTTGCTTAATTAATGTGGTTAATTAAGGTCATAAAATTGGGCGCAACTTACTTAAGAACTGCCTTGCTAAACAATGGAAATTCAGTTGGGCTTGTAAGTAAAGGGCTACCTGTATGAACAGGGATTCTAGCTCTTCCTAAAGAGATAAATCAGATTTAAAACCAGCAAGAAACAAAAAAAAATCAAACGTAAATGTCTTTTTAAATTATGTATTTAAAAAATTATATTATTACATAATAATACAATTATATTACTATAATATTAATATAAGCTTATATTATTATGTGGTAATACAATTATATTACTATAATATTAATATTACAAAAGATTATAAGTATATTATAATGTGATTACAATTATATTACTATAATATTAATAATGTAAAAGATTATAAGCTTATTATTATTATGTGATAATACAATTATATTACTATAATATTAATATTGTAAAAGATTATAAGCTTATATTATTATGTGGTAATACATTACTATAATATTAATATTATAAAAGATTATAAGAGTATATTATTATGTAATAATACAATTATATTACTATAATATAAGACTATAAAATTATATTATAATGTAATAATACAATTATATTACTATAATACGGTATTAATATTATATAAGATTATAAGGTGTATAATATAATGATACAATTATATTACTATAACATTAATATTATATAAGATTATAAGGGTATATTATTATAACGTTAATATTATATAAGATTATAAGAGTATATTATTATACAATAATGCATATTATTATAACATTAATATCACATAATATTATAATATTATATTATTATATAATAATACAGGCGGTCTTCAAGGACCTCTCTATGTGAAGAAGATGCAGATTCAAATTCAGATGCTAACTGGCCCTCTTTGAATATCAAGGGGGCAACGATACAGCCATACAGCCGGCAGGTTTACTCTAGTAACTTTATGTGTTTTGATTCTGTTTCCAGTCATCACAATATTTAAGGGCAAAGTGGAAGAGATTGAACTGCCTGTGGACAAAGTAGATATCATAATCAGTGAATGGATGGGTTACTCCCTTTTCTATGAGTCCATGCTTAACACAGTCATCTTTGCTCGAGACAAGTGGCTGGTAGGCGTTTGGTATCTTCTACCATATTAGCTTCTTAGAAGGTCTTTTAAAGGTTGGTTTTGGAGTGACAGATGCCACGCGATTTCAGTGGCAACTAAAATATGAATGCCAAGGATAGCTAATGCTTAGTTGTGCTTGTTAAAAGGTGTGCATTTCCACCTTTCTATAATCATTACTATACAACGGATCACATATATGTATATTGTTTATAAAACAAGAGTCCCAGCACTGATGGTGTTACCTAATTGGGTAATGAAACGTCTACAAGAAAGCAACCAAGCTCAGAGAGCATTAAGGACCCCACAGTCCTCCTCCTCCTCCTCCTCCTCCTCCCCTTCTCTCTCCTCCTCCTCCTCCTCTCCACAATCCCTACTATCCCTTGTAGCACTGACGATGTTATGTAGTTTGGGTAATGAAATGTCTGCAAGCAACCAACCAAGCTCAGAGAGCACCAAATAGCTCTCCACAGTTCAGCTCTGAGCTACAATTATTCTCTTCTTTTGAAACCCACTTAAATCACATTCGGATGAAAACTAAAGACGGAGGCGTCTCCTTCTCAACCTCTCCAAACTTGAGAGAAACAAACGAACAGATGAATCTGCCAAAATCTTGACCTCTCCAGATGTTAGAATTTAAATTCAGATTTACATGAGAAACTTTACTCACTAAGAGTCAATTAGCCACCATGAGGGCTATTCAGGCTCCCAAAACTTACTTTATTCACTGCCCACTGTACTTTTTTGATCCAATTTTTAATTGTTTATTTTTAAAACTAGTGGGGAAAATATCTGGTATGGAGCTGGTCAGGATTTTAAAAGTTAAACAAAACCAGAGAGACCACGTATTTTTATTTTTGGGAAGTGTGGGGAGAAACACTAGATGGCCCTCACTTCTGGTAAAATTGTTTCTCCCATCATGTAAAAGCTTCTAGATCAGAGTCCGACAATCTTGTCAACTTTTAAGATGTGTGGACTTCAACTCCCAGAATTCCATGCTGGCTGGGGAATTCTGGAAATTGAAGTCCACGTGTCTTAAAAGTTACCAAGGAAGATCATCCTGTTCTCTGGAACTGTAATGTGACAGAGAGAAAGAGAGGTGATTTTCATTGTCTTCCTCCAGTCAGAACTAGTCTGGTTTTGGTCTAATCTCCCCTTTGTCCTCTGGTCCATTTCATTGATTCTAGACGGAGGGTAGTTATGACTTGTGGACCATGCTGGCTTGGGAATTTGGGGAGTTGAAGTCCAGACATCTTAAAATTTGCTGAGTTGAGAAATGCTGGTTTCGAGCATCAAAGTATTAACCACTTAGATATATATATACACACCATTTAGACCCAAGTGGGCAACTATGGCCCTTTTATGACTTGTGGACTTCAAAGAGGAAAGGGTCAAGCTATTTTTCCAAAGCACCCGAAGGCCAGACAAGGAATAATGGATGGAAACTGAACAAGGAGAGATTCCTTGGAAATAAGGAGAATATTTCTGACAGTGAGATCAACAAATCAATGGAACAGAAGTTGCCTTTGGAAGTTGTGGGAGCTTCATCACTGGAGGCTTTCAAGAAGAGACTGGGCTGCCATCTGTCAGTAATGGTGTAGGGTCTCCTGCTTGGGTAGGGGGGGTTGGATTAGATGACCTCCAAGGTCCCTTCCAACTTGGTTAGTCTGTAAGCCAAACTTCCAGAATCTCATGTCAGCTTGGGGATTCTGGGAGTTGAAGTCCACAAGTCATGAAGGGGGCCATCGTTCCTCAGCTCTGTCCTAGACCAAAGAAAGATCTGAGATGGCCCCGAATGTCATACTTCCAAGTCCTTTGGCGTTGTGAAGTGACATGAAAGAGGAAGGGATGTTTTGTCTGGTTGCTGTGTTTTGTCACTTTTATCCGCCTTCAAAAATGTGATGTTTTTGTTAGGTGAATAGATTAAGACATCCATTTCCACACAATTCGTCAACAGAAACCTGGAGGGCTTATGTTTCCAGACCGAGCAGCTTTATACATGGTAGCCATCGAAGACCGACAGTACAAGGATTTCAAAATCCACTGTGAGTCCGCAGACAACTTATACGGCTTCGCCAGGGGTGGGATTCAAATTTCTTAACAACCGTTTCTGTGGGCGTGGCCTAATTTGTGAATGTGGCTTGGTGGTCATGTGACTGGCTGGGCATGGCTTGCTGACTGGGCATGGCTTGGTGGTCATGTGACTGGCTGGGCGTGGCTTGTATGTAAATATTGTAAATATTTATGTAAATATTGAATATTTTTTATATAAAAAGAGCAACTTTTACCTAAAATCAGGCAAAGCAGGCAGGCAGATTGAGTTGCTCACAGAATCACAGATTCACTCAGAGATCTATCTTTCTGCAATCTGCTAGCTGAGTCTGTCACGTAAAATTTGCTTGCAAGCAAACTCATAACATTTGCTAGCAAGCAAACTCACAAAATTAACTCACAACACACCATGTATGTAAATATTGAATTTTTTATTAAAAAAGAGCAACTTTTACCCAAAATCAGGCAAAGCAGGCAGGCAGATTGAGTCGCTCACAGAATCACAGATTCACTCAGAGATCTATCTTTCTGCAACCTGCTACCTGAGTCTGCACTGAAAAATAGAAGCTTCAGTCCTAAGGAAGGTTCAGCTTTGCTTTTAGATTAGCTAGAAAGCAAGAAATCCGACGATTTCCTGCTTTCTAGTTAGTCTAAATCTTCTGGCATAGCTGAACAGCTGATGGCCAGGGAAAAAAAAGGAAAAATAGCAACTTAGCAGGCAAGTTTGATGGCACGCATACCAGGTAAGGAGTGAGTGGGCGGGGAGGGGAGGGGCCAGCCAGTGGTGCAATTTGCTGGTTCTCCAAACTGCGCAGAATCATAACAACCGGTTCTATAGAACTGGTGCGACCAGGTATGATTCCCACTCCTGGGCTTCGCATCTCACCCACATGCCTGGTGTTTTCTTACCAACTTTCTACAGGCAGTTCTTGACTTATGACAGTTATGACAGGCCCCGCAAAAGGTGCTTATGGCCCGGTTCCCAAATCCTGACGGCTGACCCCCTCCCTCCCGGTCATGCGACCACAATTGGCACCTGGTCTGAATTACAACCATTTGCTGTGTCCCCATCTGTCATGACCACAATTGATTATGGTTTTGCTGAAAAGCAGCGTTTACTTCCATTTTCTGTCAAAAATGCCCCTTATCGAGCAACGGGCTCATTTAACAATCAGGTTTGTTTAAGGAGACTTAATAATCATTTTGTAGGGACGCGGTGGCTCAGTGGCTAAGACACTGAGCTTGTCCATCAGAAAGGTTGGCAGTTCGGCGGTTCGAATCCCTAGCGCCACATAATGGAGTGAGCTCCCGTTACTTGTCCCAGCTTCTGCCAACCTAGCAGTTCGAAAACATGTAAAAAAATGCAAGTAGCAAAATAGGGACCCCTTAGGTGGGAAGGGAACAGTGTTCCACGCGCCTTTGGCATTTAGTCATGCCGGCCACATGACCATGGAGACATCTTCAGGCAGTGCTGGCTCTTCGGCTTTGTAACGGAGATGAGCACTGCCCCCTAGAGCTGGAAATGACTAGCAAGTATGTGCGAGGGGACCTTTACCTTTAACTTTAATGATCATTTAATGATCACCACTTTTATTTAATGTATCATCCCAAAACTTGTAAAATCTGGTCAGTCACATGGGATATGACCAGTGGTAGAATTCAAATAATTTAACAACGGTTCTCTGCCCTAATGATTTTTTTCCAACAACCAGTTCACCAAACTGCTCAGAAAGTTAACAACCAGTTCTCCCAGAACTGGTGAGAACTGGCTGAATCCCACCACTGGATATGACTGCTACATGACTTAAGACCCTAATTGCCTGGCTCAATTATGGTCATAACTTAAAGACTGCCTGTGTGGGTTGATGGGGAATGGATTTCGTCCGAACACCAGATACTACAGGTAGTCCTCAACTTACAACAGTGCATTTAGTGACTGTTCAAAGTTACAACGGCACTGAAAAAAAGTGATGTAGGAAGGTTTTTCATACTTATGACCATTGCAGCCATCCCCGTGGTCATGTGATCAAAATTCAGGCGCTTGGCAATTCTGTGGACCACCACAATTTTCTTGCAGACCACCAGTGATCCCCAGCCCACTGGTTGGTGACCACTGGACTAGATGACCTACAAAGTCCCTTCCAACTCCGTTAATCTGTTAAAATCTGTTAAAACTGTATTGACTCACTTACGAAATGTGGCAAGAAAAGTTTATAAAATGGAGCCAACTCACTTAATGAATTTCTCACTCAACAACATAAATTTTGGGGCATAAATTAGAAACTGTTATAGCAGCAAAGGGGGTAAAATGTTAAGCAAAACAGAGATCTGCCTGTGGTATTTTTTTTAAAAAAATGGTTTGATCTCGTGGTTATGGCACTAGAAAGCAGGAGGCTGCGTGTTCTAATCCTGCCTTGAAAGTCAGCTGAGTGACTTTGGGCCAATCACCAGGAGACTGGGAGTTCTAATCCCGCCTTAGCCATGAAAGCCAGCTGGGTGAACTTTGGGCCAGTTCCCTCTCTCTCAGCCCAACTCAACTCACAGGGTTGTTGTTATAGGGAAAATAAGCAGAAAAAAAGTGTGTTGGGTATTTTCACCACCTTGAGTTACTTGTACTTGGACCCAAATAAATACAAAAATAAAATTATTATTATGGTTACTAATTGAAATCAGGTCAACTCTTAAATTTGATTTATTCAAGGACCAGGGTTTCTGAACCTTGGCAACTTTTAAATACCGTGTTTCCCTGAAAATAAGACACTGTCTTATATTTTTTTTGGCTCCCAAAAACACACTAGGTCTTATTTTCAGGGTAGGTCTTATATATTTATGGTGCCAAATAGTGGGTGTGAGTGTGTAGGGGGTGTTTCTGGTGCACGGTTGCTCCCTGAAAAGTCTTCCTGGAACTGGAGATTTACACTAGGTCTTATTTTCGGGGTAGGTCTTATATTAGGGCAGGTTTAGAAAATAGTGCTAGGTCTTACTTTCGGGGTAGGTCTTATTTTCGGGGAAACACGGTAGGTGCGTATCAATATGTTGGACTTCAACTCCCAGAGTTCCCTTGCTCTGGCTAGGGAATTCTGGGAGTTGAAGTCCACCATTGAAAGCGGTTAAGGTTGAGAAAGGCTGTTGTGTAGGCATGTACTTATGCAAATGAAAACCATCCCCTTCTTTGCCTCCACAGGGTGGGAGAATGTCTACGGCTTTGACATGACCTGCATCCGGGATGTTGCCATGAAGGAGCCTTTGGTGGACATCGTTGACCCAAAGCAAGTGGTGACCAATGCTTGTTTAATAAAGGTTTGGTGCTTTTCAAAATATAAACTTTCAAACAAGGTCCTTCTGCAAGACTGTCATAGTTTTTTTTTAAACTCCTTCTATTGCAGGGGGTCTTCAAACTTGACAGCTTGAAGACTTGTGGACTTCAACTCCCAGAATTCCTCCTCCAAGTCACGTTAGCTCGGTAATTCTGGGAGTTGAAGTCCACAAGTCTTAAACTTGCCAAGTTTGAAGACCCTTGAGATAGATAGAT
>CM019159.1:8468123-8531760 GCA_009733165.1 Naja naja
ATGTGTTCTGATGTCCCTTAGTTTCAGCCTTGCTCTGCAGTGGGCATTGGATTATTGCGGATTTCATGGGGAGCTATAAACCGACATTGCCGGTTGCTTTGGGAACAAAACAGGGCTGATGGCTCTGATCTGGCATCTCACAACGCTGGAAAAAAAACGATGCTTTACAATCGAAACCTAAAAGCGATGGCTTTCTTCATGTGGAAAACGTGCTGCACGTGCTATTTTTATTTTAAAGCATCACATTTTTTCACTTTTATTACCTTGAGTGCTACCTGGGGGAGGGAGAGTTCCCATTGAAGTAATTCTAACAATTGGGTCCCAAATGCAAGCACATAACTGTACTCAGGCAGTGGTGCAGAAAGCTTTATTATTTTACTAGCTCGATACCCATGCTTCGCTACGAAACTATGTGATTGGGCTTAGTTTTGGGGGAGGAAAATAAGGGGAAATTCTGCCTCTGCCTACCAGCATCCATTGGTATTCATCTGGCTAGCGTCCTGTCAGTGTGTGAGAGAGTTGAGGGGTGTTTGGAAACTGAAACAGTCTTTGCTGTGTGAGCAAGAAGAAGACAGCAAGGAGCCTGGGTGTGGCTTAGCTCAATTGTTCTGTACTAAAGCTGGTTGCTGCTGTGAAACTAAAACTGAAACTTGTCTGCTTGTGTTTGGCATTTGGAAAAGATTTCTTTTCAGGTGGGGAAGGGGAGTAGAACTCCTTAGCATCAGAGCGTGTTAATAATAATAATAATATAGGAAATACTAATGCTCTGATGGTCATTTTGAAAAATCCTTTCTTAGTGAGCACGTAGAAGCCAAGAGGAACATACGTGCCAAATTTCAAGTTTGTAGGTTTTACGGTTCTGGAGATTTTGTGATGATGCATGAGAGGTCTTTCGCTGTTAGATAGAGATATTTTCGTTCTAAGGGTGTCTTCTTCCTGCTTCTGATGCCCTGAACCTTCACTGGGCCTGCAGCTGAGGAGGGGGTATAGCCCTAAAGGTGTTTCTCCTCACCTTTTGGTCTCCAGTGTGTGTGAGTGTGTTCAGGCCACCTTTGGTTATTCCTTACAATTCTTTCATCGTCAACCCAAATGGGAAGGTAGCATGCTTGGAAATCCAGAGAACAGCCTCAACCCTCATTTGCCTTTTGAACAAAGTAGAAAAGATTTTAAAACTACAAATGGAAGTGAACAATCAACTAAACTCTAAATCATTTAAGAGTTCAAAGCCAAATACAAAAGATGTTATCTTTACGGGTTTTTTGAACACTAAAGCAAGCAGAAGACAAACTTATTTCTTGAGACAGCATGTTCCAGCATGCAGGAAAAATACCTCCTAGGATATTCCCTGACAGCAGAATAGCATCCTCCAAAGACCCTATCCTGCAAATCCGTTCTGGGCAGGGTTGAATCGGTTGAAAGGCGGCCAATCCTTTAGAAAGTTAAGCTCCAAGCTTTTGAACAAGATCAATACCTGCAGTAAGGGAATTGTGCACAGTAAGCAGTTGGCAACCAAGGGCAGATCTTTTTGGATCTCCCATACTGAGATCTATGTACCGCATCTGTCAGCACCCAGCGGTCATAGTTTGCACTAAATGCAGTTTGTGGATTCCTTCAGCGGGGACTCTGTGGCAGAGGTGGGATTCAGCAGGTTCTGATCAGTTCTGGAGAACCAGTAGCAGAAACTTTGAGTAGTTTGGAGAACCAGCATATGCCACCTCTGACTGGCCCCGCCTCCATCTATTCTCTGCCCCCCATTGAATCCCAGCTGGTTGGCTGGGTCTTCTTTGGTTGCCCTGCACAGGAGAATGGAGCTGGAAAGCAGGTTAGTGGGGTGGGGAGGGAATGGAGATTTTGCAGTATCCTTTCCCTGCCATGCCCACCAAGCCACGCCCACCAACCCACACCACACCCACCAACCCACGCCCACAGAACCGGTAGTAAAAAATTTTGAATACCACCACTTCTCTGTGGACAGCATGTTGCTGTAGTGAAGGTGAGGTAACAGAAACAGGTTGTAAAATGGGGCAAAACCCCCTTAACAAATATCTCACTTAGGATCAGAAATTTGGGGCTCAAGTCAAGGACCACCTGTGCCAAAGCCCCTCATGTTAATCCTGAGCTACAAATATTCTTGACTGAAACTCGTATCTTGAGGAACTTCAAGTGTGATCCCAACACCGTTGTGAATCCCTAATCACAACAGAATAGAATAACTGAAAAACAGAGTGGGGAGGGACCTTGGAGGTCATCTAGTCCAACCCCCAGCCAAAGCGGGAAATCCTACACCATTTCTGACAAATGGCAGTCCAATCTCTTCTTGAAAGTCTCAAGTGATGCCGCTCCCACTTCTGAAGGCAACTTCTGTTCCATTGGTTGATTGTTTGTCAGAAAGTTTCTCCTTATTTCCAGGTTGAATCTCTCCTTGAAGTTTCCATCCATTATTCCTTGTCTGGCCTTTGGGTGCTTTAGAAAATAGCTTGACCCCCTTCCTCTCTGTGGCAGCCCCTCAATTATTGGAAGACTGCTATCCTGTCTCCCCTGGTCCTTCTCTTCCCTAGACTAGCCAGGCCCAGTTCCTGCAACCGTTCATCATGTGTTTTAGTCTCCAGTCCCCTAATCATCCTGGTTGCTCTTCTCTGCACTCTTTCTAGAGTCACTAAATGAACAGTTGCAAGTTGAGGACAACCTATATATATAGTAGTTTCCTTCAAAGCCAAAGGGACAGCCATATTAGTGAAATCAGTATTTTAATTCTGTGACTTTACTCTTAAATACAGGTCGTTCTCAACTTAACAACAGTTAGTGACAGTACAAAGTTACAGCGGCACTGAAAAAGTGACTTATCACTATTTTTCACACTTATGATTGTAGCAGCATCCCCACAATCACACAAATAAAATCTGGACGTTCGGCAGCTGACTCATATCTATGACAGTCTCAGTATTCTGACGAGCCAATGGGGGAAGCCAGATTCACTTAACAACCGTGTTCATGACTTAATAACTGTTGTGGTTCGCTGGCAGGAGATACGGACGGCTGAGGTCTCGGAGAGCGAGGACTCAGATGAGGGGCCTGCGTGTGATGCAGGGATGGGGCCAGGACCATCAGGGAGTGGAGTGCTGCCTTCAGAGATTGTGGAGGCTGGTAGCAGTGATGAAAAGGTCCCCGAGGAGCCTGTACCCAGTGCACATGCGTGCAGGGCTGCTCGAAGGAAAGAGCAGCTGCAGCAGCACAGGTGACTCAGGAGTAAGGCTGCAAGGTAGTGGCCCCTCCCTTAAGGGATAAAAGCCAGCTGAGAAATCGGAGTTCTTTGCAGAAGACAAAGCAGGTTTACACTTGAGACTGGTGGACGTTAGGAATATCTGAGTTGGTGTTTGGAGACTCTTTGATTTATTGTTTAGGAATTTTATCTGTTGTTCTTGGCAGCCTTGCGAAAACTTGGCAAGGCTCTTTCTTATCGGAGCTGATTAGTTGGAAGCAGCCTTTTATCTGTGAGGAACGGGATTCGTAGATGAAATATTAAAATGTTGTGCTGGTACCTTTGTCTTATGTTTGCTCTCTGGGAACCAGGTTTGGGTCAGAACAATAACTGCAGTGATTCACTGAACAAAAGTGGGAAGGAAAGACGTAAAACGGAGCAAAACTCACTTCATGAATTTTCTCTTAACCACATACATTCTGGGCTCAATTGTGGTCATACGTTGAGGACTACCTGTGCACCCCAAACCATTTCTCCGGTCTTTAGTTTGCAGAAACAGATCAATACGAATAAAGCAAGGATGTCAAAACCTTTGATATCAGAGAACTCTTTTCTTTTTTTATTTATTGATTAGCCTATCATAGGCCATATCAGTGTGCAGGATCAAACACATATTACCTATAAAATTCAAAACAGACCATTTAAAACGAGAGTAGGATAAAATACAATAGTGGTACGATAAAATACAACAATTTAATACATAAACATGCAAAATAGAATAAAACAATTTATAACCTGTTGCCTCCTGTTATGCAACAATTTAGAAAAAGACATAGGAAATACCCTAAAATAACCCAAACCAAGCGAGTGGAAAATGAAAATAGTTATGGTTATGTATAAATGTAACTTTATGTGAAAAAAAAAATGCATATTCGATCTGCAACCAAAAAACAAGCGGGCAAAACGAATCACGCACTGTTATGTATCTATGTTATTTGTGACTGTAAGTCTGTGTGTTTTGTTTTTTTAACAATTGTAAATAAACTTTTTTAAAATTAAAAAAAAGAATAAAACAATGTAAAATTATATTTCTTTTATCACCCCTGCGATTTACCCTAGTCAGGCCCACATAGACTGATCTCAGTCGGAACATTTTAGTCAGAAATTGTGCTGCACTGAATGATTTATTTGCAGAGGACGGATTATAAACAGAGTCCGGATAAAATCCACACAGTGATCAGATCAGCTGGCTATAAAAACCTTGCGGTTGTGTGAAGTCTTTGTACACTTTCTGGGGCAGTAAAATCACTGAACTTAATCCTATCTCTGAGCGCCGCTTTGCAGAACTGCCTTCTCAGGTAAAATCTGCAGGTAAACAAAGACAGTTTGTCATGCCCCTGGTGGAGACTGACTCTGAGGGAGGAGGAACAGCTGACAGGGAGTGGAAGTGTGGCTCCGGAGGTTGTGGAGGAGGCTGGGGAAGGGCAGAGGCCGGCTGGGCAGTCAGAGGAGGACCCAGGCCCATCCCCTCTCCATCCTAGAGCACACAGGGAGGAGAGGATAAGGGAGAGACGTGGTCTACTTGGGAGGAGAAGGCCTTGAGCCTCTTCATGGGCTGCAACTGTGACAACTGAATAAGAGGACAGACATGCGTATGGGCAAACGCTGGAAACAAAGCGTGGAAATATCTCTAGTTTATGGTTCCTCTCAGAGTTTGGCATCCTTCCCAGTGTGTGTTATCTGTGGACGTCCTCCAGCCCTTATCTTGCCTGGTTTGTGTTGCTTTTTTCCTTCTTCTTGTAACTGTTTGTGTGGGAGTTTTTTGTCTACTGTCAAGAATATTTGGAGCTTGGAAGCAAAGTGAAGGAATAAAAGGGGCTTCACCGGGTTTTTGTGACTGTGTTTATTTGGTACCCCCACCCTGGGTCATTACACAGTTTCTAAAAAGAACCAAATATATATCTTTTTTTTTTGTAGCTCCAGACGCGCCTTACACTCACTGGAAGCAAACTGTATTTTACCTGGAGGATTATCTAACTGTCCGAAGAGGGGAAGAAATCTATGGAACCATATCCATGAAACCAAATGAAAAAAATGAGGTAAGTTAGGTGGGTATCTATATATATGAATGCTGGCATCCAGGTTAGGGTTAGGGTTAGGTTTCAGGGATAGGATTTTAGAGGCATTTTTGTCAGACAAGTTAGTAGGTTAAAAATCACAGCCTGACCTTAAAGAATCACCTTTTATAGCTACGAGCTTAGGAATTTTATTTATTTATTTATTTGTATCCTGCCTTTATTATTTTGTTTATAAATAAGCCAAGATGGTGAAAATATCCAAGACACCTTCTTCCTTTTATTTGCCCTGTGACAACAAACCTGTGAGGTGAGTTGGGCTGAGAGACAATGACTGACTGAAAATCATTTAGCTGGCTTTCATGGCTAAAGTGGGACTAGAATCCCAGTCTCCTGGTGATTGGCCCAAAGTCACCCAGTTGGCTTTCATGGCTAACGTAGTCTAGAACTCCCTGTCTCCAGGTGATTGGCCCAAGGTCACACAGCTGACTTTCATTGCTAAGGTGGGACTAGAACTCTGTCTCCAGGTGATTGGCCCAAAGTCACCCAGCTGGCTTTCATGGCTAACATGGGACTAGAACTCCCTGTCTCCTGGTGATTGGCCCAAAGTCACCCAGTTGGCTTTCATGGCTAAGGTAGGATTAGAATTCACTGGCTCCTGGTGATTGGCCCAACATCACCCAGCCAGCTTTCATGGCTAAGGTGGGACTAGAACTCCCTGTCTCCAGGTCATCAGCCCAAAGTCACCCAGGCCAACAGAAATACAGGTAGTCCTTGACTTTCGACCACAACTGAACCCCAAAGTTCCATTGCTAAGGAATGAGTTTTGCCCTATTTTACGACTTTTCTTGCCACATTTGTTAATGAATCCCTGCAGTTCTTAAGTTAGTAACACAGATGTTAAGTGAATTTGGCTTTCCCATTGACGTGAATTGTCAGAAGGTCACAAAAGGAGCTTGCACGACCCTGGGACGGTGCAACCATTGTAAATATGAACCAGTGATCAAGGATCCAAATGTATATCACATGGCTGTGGGGATGCTGCCACAGTTGTCAGTGTGAAAAACGGTCATCGGTCACTTTTCTTCAGTGCCCTTATAACTTTGAAACGGTCACTAAGCAAACTGTTGTAAGTCAAGGTCTACCTGCATTCTAAGATACAGCTAGTCTCGCTCAGCATTTGGGAAATCTTTGGCTCTTTGGTTTGACCGGTTGCTCCTCCACGAAGTAAGCTTGCCTTGAGTAATGAGCAATGAGTAATTCCTTGACTAATTGAGACCCATTGGAGCAGAGTTCCCCTACCCTTTCCAGGTTGGTGGTCCAGAGTGCAGGGGGGCGGTTAGGGGATGGTTTTGTGGGAGTGGTAGGTGCATGCGCACAAACACCCGTTGCTCGCGGGAGTGGGGCCTCAACATCCACAGTGGGCTGTGAGTAGCTGTGCGAGTGGGACTGTCAGTGCCCGTGACGTTTCTGCATCGGTGTTTGTGCGCATGCACCTGCCAGCTACTTGGAAAAGGAGGCCTTCTCTCTGTAGTAATTTGCTTTGAGGTTTTGGGAAAGAGAACCAGTCACAGATATTGGAGAAGTTTCTTGAGAGTCCGTTGAACCTGAAGAAAATGGGAAAAATCCAATCAGTCAATCCTAAAGGAAATCAACCCTTTATTGTTCTTTGGAAGGGCAAATATTGCAGCTGAAGCTGAAATACGGGAAGTCCTTGATTTACAACAGTGACCGTTGCAATGATTTAGTGGCCATTCAAAGTTACAATGGCACTGAAAAAAGCGACTTAGGACTACTTTTCACACCATCCTGCAATGGCCAACCTGACCCTGGGCGAACCGGTTGTTAAATTACACTTCCCCGCTATCAAAGGGGATCCTGGGTGCTGTGCTGCAATGGAGAAACAGGCAATGGAGCAGCCGGCACGAGAGATGGAAAAGGAGCAGGGAGAAGAAAGAGGGAAAGCGGCCCTCTCTTTCTCTCACACCGGCCGTTCCGTTGCCGGTTTCTCCATTGCACCGCAGCCAGTGGTGGGATACAGTCAGTTCGCACCAGTTCGGGAGAACCGGTTGTTAAGTTTCTGAGCAGTTTGGTGAACTGGTTGTTGGAGGAAATCATTAGGGCAGAAAACCGGTTGTTAAATTATTTGAATCCCACCACTGAGCACAGCGTCCAGGAGCCACTTTGATAATGGAGAGGAAGGTAATTTAACAACCGGTTCATGTGAACCAGTGTGAACCAGCTGAATCCAACCACTGGACAGGACCATGTGGTTGTGGGGGGTCAGGGATAACTTAGTGCTGAATAACAGTAACCGGTCAAAAGAGAAGGACAGCCTGGGCTGTCTTTCTCTTGCATGAAGACCCAACATGAAGCATGAGTTCCATCCCACTGACCTGGCATAAAACCGGAGAACATCAGCTCAGCGGGCCAACACAAGCCACCTGAGGCATTGAGCAAACCCTAAAAAATGGTTTCTGGAAACCAACATTATAATCCATCCGGAAGTCCCCAGGTGGCAGGACACCATCTGTTCTCGCTAATGGGAACATTTCTGACTTTCCTCGAGCGTGAAAGAATCCTCTCTGTTGGCCAAGGCTTTTTTTCCATTGTGCCTACAGCATCGTTGACTTGATGGCAACAACTCAGCTCTCTTGAGTGCTCTAGCTGGCTCACAGATCAGCCCCAGAAAACATTTGATCTTTTATCACAGTGAGGGGGGTCAGTTTAGAGCTGGGCAGGCTGTGCATTTGATTGAAGGGTGCCAGTAAAATACAGTTTGCTCTAATTCCCTGTAAATTGCTGTTTCCCCCCCACACACACCCCCTGACTGGAGGGTTGCATGGAGGGAGCTCTTTCAAACTTAGCAAGACTTTGGAGCACGGTGTTGTTTGAAACTCAGGGGGAATCTCTTGAATGGTGAGGTGGAGATCTTTTTGTGAATTGCTTTGGTTTTGGGGTTCCCGTTGACTAACACAGCTCTCCCGGGGTGTGCAATTCACACAATTGTTCTCTTCCTCCAGAAAGCTTCTTTAGGGAGCTTCTGGGCACCTTTCCCAAGCTGAAGGGGTGGGCAGCCATTGGCAGAACCGCAATCCCCATTGGCGGTGAAGTGGGGGAGGCACAGCCGTTCCGTGCAGGGAGATACCAAAAGGATTGTCCCTTTTTGAAATCTCCCCCAACCCCCGCCTCAATGGAAGTGGTTGAATGACATGTTCCTGATCCAGCAAGGCAGACCATGTGTTCTGACCAAGGCTTCCTGAGATTGTAATTAAGCACATGCTTAGTCCAAACAACTGTTGTTTTATTTCAGCGCTGGGAATTATGTTCATTCCCAGCCAGTAATGAGTCCCAAACAGTCCCTCGAGATAAGCACCCACCTTTATCTCCTTTGAATGCTGCCAACAACTAAAGTGCCAAATTAATTATAAAAAACCAACCAAAGTACAAAGTCCACACAGAGCTTCAAGATTTAATCCGAACAGAGCAAACGACTTTGCTTGCTACAAAGGTTTCTCTACCTTTGCACTTCCTTTATACCTTAGGGGAGGGGCAATCACCTCCAAGCCTTACCCCCAAGTTGCCCCTTTTGTCTCAGCTGCTCTTAACTTCTAGCAGCTCTGCGCACACGCGGACTGGGAACTGGCTCCCCTTGTTCCTCGGCCTCACCGCTGCCAGACTCTGGAGGCTCTGGAGTCAGCACCCCACTCCCAGATGGTCCTGGCCCCATCTCTCCATCGGATGCAGGACCCTCACCCAAGTCCTCTCCAGACTCCCGGACTGGTCTCTGTTCTTCCCCATTGTCTGATTCTGTTGCCGTCTGCACAGGCTGCTGGCGAACCACAACACCTTGTTCCTGATCCAGCATTTCCTGCACACAGGGGCTACAGAGGAAGTGGGTGCCTCTTCTTGCAGGAAAATGGGTGAAATAAGAGTCAGCGGAGAAGCCAGCAATGTCTCATTTAATGACCGCAGGTGATTGGTTGGTACGGGTAGTCCTTGGCTTACAACCGCAGCTGAGCACATCTATGTTGTTAAGTGATACATTCGTTCAGGGAGTCTTGCCCCCTTTTACAATTTTTCTTGCCTCAATTGTTTTAAGCAAATCACTGCAGTTGTTAAGTGAATTGCACGATTGTGGAGTGAACCCGGCTTACCTCGTGGGCTTCGCTTTGTTGGAAGGTCATAAAAAGGGGATTGGGTGAACCTGGGGACAGTGTGACCGTCATAAACACGGGTTAGTTGCCAAGCGTTTGAATTCTGATCACGTGACCCTGTAGATATTGCAACAGTTGTAAGGGTGAAAAAAAAACTCTACTCATAAATCACTTTTTAAAAGTGCCGCTGCAACTCGAAACGGTCATTAAACGAACTGATGTAAGTCAAGGACTATCCAAGACACTGCAAAGGTCATAACTATGAACCCGTTGCCGAGGGCCTGAATTTTGATCACGTGACCATGGAGATGCTGTTACGGTCGTAAGTGTGAAAAATGGCCCCAAGTCACTTTTTTTCTGGTGCCGTTGTAACTTTGAACGGTCACTGAATGAACTGTAAGTGTATTTGCAAAATCCACGCAAAAAAACACTAGAGGAGAGCAAAGACACCCAGAAAATTATCTCTGCTGCCACCTGGTGGCTGCCTGCAGTTCTGCAGACCAGAGGTGGTATATTCAGCAGGTTCTGACCAGAACCGGTAGCGGAAATTTTGAGTAGTTCGGAGAACTGGCAATTACCACCTCTGACTGGCCCCGCCCCCATCTATTCTCTGCCTCCCATTGAGTCCTGGCTGATTGGCTGGGTCTCCTTTGGTTGGCCTGCACAGGAGAATGGAGCTGGAAAGCAGGTTAGTGGGGTGGGGAGGGAATGGAGATTTTGCAGTATCCCTCCCCTGCCATACCCACCAAGCCATGTCCAAGCCATGCCCACCAAGCCATGCCACGCCACACCCACCAAGCCACGCCCACAGAACTGGTAGTAAAAATTTTGAATCCCACCACTGCTGTAGACAAATCACATGACCTTAAGTTACTTACGACTTAATTATGTCTATTGAATTACCGGTAATTTATGCTAAAAAAATTACAAAATTATAACGCCATGTTAAAAATCAAAAGATTAAAAATAAAATATCACGATCAACAAATAGATATTGGGAGAAGGTTTAAGTCTCAGCCTTTAAGTCTCAGACTCTGACCACCATCCAGCTGAGGCCGATGGGGCCTTGGTCTTTTCTTTGCTGCCCCTGCCATCAGGGATACAAGCCATCTGAACGTTGTCCAGGTAGTCCTTGATTTAGAACTGTCCATTTAGTGACCGTTTGAAGTTACAACGGCCCTGAAAAAAGTGACTGACAATAGTTTTTCACAGTTACGACCATTGCAACCATCCCCATGGCCACATGATCAAAATTCACATGCTGTTTTTAAGTTAGTTAACATGGTTGTTAAACAAATCTGGCTTCCCCATGGACTTTGCTTGTCAGGTGGTTGCGAGAGGGGATCGCCTGACCCCGGGACAATGCATCCGTCGTAAATATGAGTCAGTTGCCAAGTGTCTGAATTTTGGATTGTGTGACCCTGGGGGAGGCTGCAACGGCCCGAAGTGTGAAAACTGGTCCTAAGTTACCTTTTTTCAGTGCCGTCGTAACTTGTAAACTGAACCAGTCACTAAGCAAAGTGTCGTAAGTCGAGGATTTCCCCAACGTGCAGGGTTAACCACAGGCCTTCTCTCGTTCGTAACCAGTAAGCAAAAGGATCTGATCTCTACGTTCTTTGCAGCGTGACCTCGACTTCACGGTGGAATTGGATTTTAAAGGGCAGCTTTGCGAAGCCTCCGTATCTAATGACTATAGGATGCGCTAACGAGCGGCTGTCTTCAAAACCACAAAAGAAGACGTGCAGTTCTGGATTTGACGCACAAGAAGTGCGGTTCTGAATTTTGACAGTGCCAGAGGAGTGAGCTTTATCACTAGCAAAACTCTCGCTGCCTGGACGTTCTGTGGATCTGGAATATGCTCATCTCCTCACCCTGCCAAGATCGTCCAAGGAGTAACAACAACAACAACTTCCCTTTAAAGGATTGTATACATATCATTTTTACAGGGACCTGGTGTTGTGCTGACTTGTATCCTGACACGTTTAAGGCAGAGGTGGTATTCAGCTGGTTCTGACCGGTTCTGGAGAAATGGTAGCGGAAACTTTGAGTAGTTTGGAGAACCGGCAAATACCACCTCTGACTGGCCCCGCCCCCATCTATTCCCTGCCTCCCATTGAGTCCCAGCTGATCAGCTGGGTCTTCTTTGGCTGCCCTGCACAGGAGAACGGAGCTGGAAAGCAGGTTAGTGGGATGGGGAGGGAATGGGGATTTTGCAGTAACCTTCCCCCAGGAGTGGGGAGGGAATGGAGATTTTATAGAATCCTTCCCCTGCCACGCCTACCAAGCCAAGCCACACCCACCAAGCCACACCCACAGATCTAGTAGTAAAAAAATTTGAATACCATCACTGGTTTAAGGGGGCAGCCAAATTGAGATACCGTATTGTTAGTTTTGACATTTTTTTTCATTTTGTTTTTAAAAAACCAAACCTGCATACAAATAATACTCATGTACTTGTATTACATATTTTTTGGCAAGCTTTCATGGCTCTTTTTTTTTTTAAATACAGCCCTTTGGATACGACCAATTCCTAAATTTGTCTTAAGAAACACCCTCCTTTTTTACCACCTACAGTTAGTCCTCGAATTAGGACTACCATTGAGCCCAGAATTGCTGTTGCCAAGTGAGACGTTTGTTTGGGGCTCCGATGGATGAGCTTTCTGGCCTGCCATTGTTAAGTGAATCGCTGCCCTGGTTCAATTAGTAACACGGTCATTAAGTGAATCTGGCTCCCCCCCAGGGACACTGCTTGTCTGAAGGTCGCAAAAGGGGATTACGTGACTCCAGGATATTACAACCATCATAAATATGAGTCAGTTGCCAAGCATCTGAATTTGGATAACATGACTGAGGGGATGCCTGTTATAATGGTGAAAAACGGTCATGAGTCATTTTTTTTCAGTGGCTTTGTAACTTCAGTCACTAAATGAACTGTTGTAAGTTGAGGACTACCTGTATTCAATTGTGACACTCGATGGACTTGCCAAAGCGGAAGTGTTGAGTTTTCATTATTTTGAGGCAGGACATGAGAGACGGCAACGTACCCTCCCAAAATAAGCTTAACACTCTTTTAAAGAAAATCTTAACATCCCCTCCTCAAAACATAAGAGAAAAAGAAGACACCCCTCCAGACACACACACACACATAGCAGATCCAGTGTGACCTGACGTCCTTGGTCTCTGGCACCACAATGGCCCCCGCTCTTCTCTGTGGCCATCACAGGATCTCCAGTCTGTTTCAGAACAGGTGCGAAAGGGAGGATACAAACAGCAAATAAAATTGGGAAGTTCTCGGTGCTCTTTACGCTTGGTCATTCATTTTCAGATGTTTGGTTACCTGACCAGGTAATGTTCTCAGTGCTAGAGAATAAAGTTTCCTCTTGCAATAGAAGTTTCTTGGAATTTCATGGGTTTCTCTCGTTTTACATCTGTTCAAAATGGAGCAGAAAAACACCTTTTGCTTCAACAGCCCTCAGGAAAGTGCGTGTGTGTGTGTGTATGTATGTGTGTGTGTGATTTTTGCTGCCCTATTATAACGATCAGAAATCCACCTACCTGCCAATGCACACTAGAAGATGATTTAAGTAAAGCACAGTTCTTAACGAATGTGCTTGAATTTGCCTCTGTGTATCTGTGTGTGTCTTTACACTTCTCTTGTCCAAAGCAGGGATGTCCAACCTTGGCCACTTGTAAGACCAGTGGACTTCAATTCCCAGAATTATGTACGTCAACGAAGACTCCACCATCTAGGCCAAAAGTAATCTAAAAAGGTTCAGTCAGGGGCAATGGGACCAAAGAATATTTGTACACTTTAATAAACAGTTGCCATGATTTAACCTTTTGAACTCCCAGAATTGGACTCGCAGGGCTGGCTGGGGAATTCTGGGAGTCGAAGTCCACATGCAGGGGTGCGCTTCAAAATATTTAGCAACCGGTTCTCTACGTGGTTGCTGGGTGGGTGTGGCCATGGTGGGCGTGGCCTAGTCAGCCTCCTTCACCACAGTGTGGGGGGGAGGCGTTTTTGCCCTCCCTGGGCTCTGAAGGATTTCGAGTCTCCAGGAGGGCAAAAACAGCCTCTCTGGGCTCTGGAGGCTCTCTGGAAGCCAGAAACAGGCCCATTTCTGGCCTTCCCGAACTTCTGGGTGGCCCGTTTTTTGACCTTTGGATGCACTTACCTGCATCCAAAATGGGCCGCATGGGGACTCCTGGGAGGGATGGGTGGGTGGGGCGAGGCCAGCCAGTCATTGCAACTACCAGTTCAGTGAACCTGATGTAAAATTAACATCCGGTTGGCCCGAACCGGTGTGAACCAGTAGCAGCCCACTCATCCACATGTCTTTTAAGTGGCCAAGGTTGAAAGTTCCTGGTCCAAAGACAAATTCCAGGAAGGATGTTCGTAGGCTGCCTCCGGATAGGAAATCAGAAGGACCGAGGGTTTCATGAGGGCCAAGCTGCCATTCCTTGAGTCATATTGTTTTTGATTAACAGATTAACAGAGTTGGAAGTGACTTTGCAGGTCATCTAATCCAACCCCTCCCCTGGTCTTTTTACAAGGACGGGGACAGGGGAATGGGACTCCAAGGACTTTCAGCGAGGTAGGTGACCTTCCCTCTGTATCCAGAGATGCTTAGCACCCAAACAGCCTTCCAAGGCAATTTGTCTTTCTGCCCTGGCCTCCTTGCAGGAGGAAGAGAGACGGGACAGCACAGGTGGCCTCTGACCTTGCCTTGCCTCCCCTCTCGACCGGCTCCAAACTTTGCGGTCAGTGTGGCTTTGTGTCTACGGAGTTTCTCAGCCATTCTGTCCTCCCCCAGATGGAGAGGCTGCTGTCTTCGGGGCCTGAGTTGAATGAGGCAGAAGAACAGATGGGACCCATCCCTGATGCGTGTATGCGTAGAGAGGAGAGGAGAGCAGCTGGAAGGCAATAAGCCAGCTTTCAGGGAAAAGAAGTCATAGACCAGGGGTGTCAAACTCAATTTCATTGGGGGCCGTATCAGGGATGTGTTTGACCTCGGAGAGCCGGGTGAGCAGGACATGGGACTTGTGTCGGGGGGAACCTGTGGTGGCCAAGTGCTAATGCAGGACTTCCTTGAGACCCTTCCTCACTCTCATTATAATCTTTCTTTCTTTCTTTCTTTCTTTCTTTCTTTCTTTCTTTCTTTCTTTCTTTCTTTCTTTCTTTCTTTCTTTCTTTCCTTCCTTCCTTCCTTCCTTCCTTCCTTCCTTCCTTCCTTCCTTCCTTCCTTCCTTCTTCTCCCCACACCGTTTTCACTGGCAGAGGACTGCAGGAGGCCATCGTGGCCAAAAATGGGGTGCAGGGGGCATGTGTGACTCCCCATGCTCCATTTCTGCTGGCAGGGGGTTGCAGGAGGCCATCATGACTGAAACCGGCATGGGGGGGCACATGCACCCCCCCTTGACCCCCATTTTCACTGGCAGAGGACTGCAGCAGGCCCCCTTGAGCTCCATTTTCACTGGCAGACACACCGCGGGCCAGTCCTTTGCTGTTTCCAGGCTGGCCCCACAGGCCGGATCTAAGCACTCCACAGGCTAGGCCTTGAGTTTGACACCCCTGTTGGAGATGCAAGCCAGCTCCTCCCTGGCTGGGAAACAAATAGCAGAGGCTTGGGAGTGGGCTGTTGTCGCAGACAATCGTTTGTTTTCCAGGGTACATCAATCACGTTGGATTCCTTCGCCAGAACCAGGTTTGTCAGCGCTCTGTATTTGAGGTTCCCACGGAGTCTCCCTGCTGGGAAGTAGGAGTGAGTAAATTTACCTCAGTCTACTTGAACAGGGACTGTCCTTGTTCTGTTTTTAGAAGGGAAAAAACTTTCATGTGTGACTCATTGCTGTTGGTTTTGTTGATCCAAGGTGAGCAAAGACTGTTCTTTCCTTGACTTAAATTTTTAAAAAAGGGTTTGTGTTACTTGTGAGTAAGCAGTTGCTCATTGCTTGGTGAAAGCTGGATCAGAACAGGTGCAGAAGAAGATTTTTTTTTAAATTTTCCTCATGAGTTTCGCTTCTCATCCAAGCGCCTGTGGAGATTCTCCACCATCCAGGACACGGGGGTGTCCTGGGAGGCGCCAGCCCGGGGAGGCTCCGCTTTTGCGTCCCCCCTCGCCTGCCTCGCAAGGAGGAGCAGCGGCGATGAAGAAGGCGGGAAAAATTCCAGTGGGGAGGGGCAGCCTGGCCTCGCTCCTCTCTCCCTGACGGCCCCGCTCCTCTCTCCTTGGCCGCCCCGCCCCTCTCCCCCTGGCCGCCCCGCCATTGGCCGCCCCGCCCACGTGACCGCAGCGAGCTTTGCCGGCGCGAAATTCAAACCGACCCGCGGAGCCGCATCGCTCGCTCGCTCGCTCGCCCGGCCGCTCCGGCCTCGCCGCGCAGCCCGTTGGAGGGGGCGGCCGGTAAGAGCCTCCGCGCAGGCGGGGAGGGGAGGAAGGCAAGCCGGGGCGGCGGGAGCCGTGGTGGAACCGGCTGCCGAAGCGGATTTCGTGGCCCCGTGTTGCATGGGGAGCGGGTCGTCCTAGCCCAGGATCCCAAGATCGATGCTCTTTCCTCCGGGGAAGCCCGGGGTGACTCTCCCCTCCTACACCCCAGGCCCAGATCCCGTAAGATCACCGAGAAAAGTCAGTGGGTTCCCCCGGGGAGCCGGGATCTTCTTTCCTTGTCCCTCTCCCCCGCCCGGTTTCCCCCACCGTGGATCTGAAACCGTGGACCGGCTGCCTCTTCTGCAGGATCCGTTCTGCCTCCCGATGAGGATCCCTTGGGCTCTCCAGCATGAAGAGCCGATCTCATCAACCGCTGATCCTCAAGAAAAGGAAGCCCTCTCGGCCGGGCAGCCCAGCGGAGGACGAAGAAGCGAGGAGCCCAGCGGGCCGGCTCAAGCAGGAGCAGCAAGGGATCGCCCGCGATCTCCAAGGCGTCCCGGGGGCATCTCCCCGCCAGATGACCGTAGCAGGGGACCGCTTCGCCCTGATCAACCCGCGCGGGGTCAGCAGAAGCCCGGCCCCAGCAGAAGCCCAAAGCCTCAAGGATTTGCTAGCCGCTGAACAGTCTCCTGGGAAGGACCCAGCCTCGGGGAGTCTATCCGGGAAAGGGAGCCTGGAGGCCAGGCCGTTTCAGAACATGTCCGGATCTGAAGAAGGGAACATCACTGCAAGCCAGGGGGGCCCCGAAGAAGAAAAGCTGGCTGGGCTGTTGTCCTGGACCCAGGAAGAGGCGGATTTTTTGGCCTCGCAATCTTTGGGTAGCCAAGAAGAGGAAAGAACCAGTAGGTAGACCTTTTCGTTTGGGAGGTTTTTGTAGGATGTGCCATGAAGAGCGCCATAGAGGTGTTTTTAGTCATAGTAAATAGCCTTGATTGTCATTGTACATCATGTCTAAAAGGGAATTGGTTTAGCCTCTGCTGGTGTAAACTGTAACAGAAAATACAAGACAACATGGATAGTATAGAGAATAATCCCTATACAAGCAATTGGGGGGAAGAAGAAAAGAAAACTAGTCATAACAGAAAATACAACATGGATAGTATAGAGGATAATCCCTATACAAGCAATTGGGAAAAAGAAAAAAGAAAACTAGTCATAACAGAAAATACAAGATAACATGGATAGTATAGAGAATAATCCCTGTAAAAGCAATTAGGGGAAAAAAACTAATCACACATTTACTTTTTTTTCTTTAGTATATGTTTTTTTATTTATTCATAAACATTTTGAATACAGTGTATTGTCAGGGCATATCAATTGCAGAAAAGCAAAGAAAAAAGAGGACAAACCGAAATATTAGTACATATACTGATAACAATAGTTAAGAGCCTTGGTGGTGCAGGCTGTTAAACGCCTAGCACTTAGTTCCAGCTGCCTGCAATCAGTGCAGGCTCGAATCCCACCAGGCTCAAGGTTGACTCAGCCTTCCATCCTCTTGCATACAATAAGCATTTGTTTCCATATAGCATATACAATGGAATGTGATTGTGCTTAGAAGTCTGATTCTTTTGGAGAATAGAGAGAACTGGACCTCTTTAATCATTGCTATTGGTAATCCTCAACTTACAACCATTTGTTTAGTGACCGGAGTTACAAACAATACTGAAACAAGTGACTTATGACTGTTTTTCACACTTACGACCGTTGAAGCATTCCGTGGTCGTGTGATCAAAATTCAGGTTTGGCAATGATAGTATGGGCAAAAAGCTTTGGATATGCTATGGAATTAGATAAATGGCAGAAGTTATGGGACAGGAATTATAAATTAACAATATCGACAGCATATAAAGAAAATTTGTACAAGAAGTTTTATAGATGACACTTTCACTGGCAAAATTAGCTAAGATGTTCAAAGACAAATCCGCCAAATGCTTGAAGTGCCACCAGACACCCAGAACATACTATCCTATGTGGTGGACTTGTACAGAAGCTAAAAGATATTGGACAAAAATACACACGTTTGGAAAAAATGATAAAGCAACACATAGATTTGAAACCTGAAATATTTTTATTAGAAATGGTACCTGAAGGTTACAGTAAAGAAAAAAAAGTATTTAATTATACATGTATTAACAGCAGCTAGAATTGTTTTTGCTCAGAATTGGAAAAGTGATAAGATACCGATGGAGGAAAAAGTAATTGAGAAAATATTTGAATGTGCAGAGATGAATAGAATAGAATAGAATTCTTTATTGGCCAAGTGTGATTGGACACAAGGAATTTGTCTGGGTGCAAATGCTCTCAGTGTACGTAAAAGAAAAGATACATTCGTCAAGAGTCAAGAATCACAAAGTACAACACTTAATGATAGTCATAGGATGCAATAAGCAATCAAATCATACTAGAAAACAGTCAATATAAATCATAAGGATATAAGCGACAAAGTTACAGTCATACAGTCACAAGTGGGAGGGGATGGGCGATAAGGAGTGATGAGAAGATTAACAGTAACAGTAGTGCAGACTGTAAATAGTTGAACAATGTGGAGGGAATTATTTGTTTAGCAGAGTGATGGCATTCGGGAAAAAACTGTCCTTGTGTCTAGTTGTTCTGGTGTTCAGTGCTCTATAGCGTCGTTTTGAGGGAAGGAGTTGAAACAGTTTGTGTTCGGGATGTGAGGGGTCTGTAGATATTTTCACAGCCCTCTTTTTGACTCGTGCAGTATACAGGTCCTCCATGGAAGGCAGGTTGGTAGTAATTGTTCTTTCTGCAGTCCTAATTATCCTCTGGAGTCTGTGTCTGTCCTGTTGGGTTGCAGAACCAAACCAGACAGTTATAGAGGTGCAGATGACAGACTCAATCATTCCTCTGTAGAACTGGATCAGCAGCTCCTTGGGCAGTTTGAGCTTTCTGAGTTGGCACAGAAAGAACATTCTTTGCTGTGCTTTTGTGATGACCTTTTTGATGTTAGGTTAATATTGGTAATCGAAGTAAGAGAAGAAATGGAATATTATATGGTATGGGATTTATTTTATTAATGGTTGGAAAATAAAACAAATTAAAATGGATTAGATGAATGTATAGAGAAACAAGTTAAGATTGTTACATAATAATAGATATCAAATAATAGCTATAAGAAAATGTGATCATTGTTATATTGGTAAGAAAAGGATTAATTATAATTGTAAGCAGAAGATATATGTACCCATTCGACACACGGTTTGAAATGAAAGATGAAATTATTGTAAATACAAAATAAAGAACTTTAAAAAAATTCAGACATTTGGCAACCTCTATTTATGACGGTTGCAGAAGCCTGGGGTCGTGTGATCCCTTTTTGCAACCATCTTACAAGCAAAGTCAAGAGGGAAGCCAGATTTCATTTAACAAGCGCAGCGATTCGCTGAACAGCTGTAGCAAGAAAGTTTGTCGAATGGGACAAAAACTTACTTAACAACGGTCTAGCTCAGCAAGAGAAATTTGGGGGCTTGATTGTGGTCGTAAGCTGAGGATCACCTGTGTAAAACTTTGCGGTGACCGGGATGGAGGGTGCTTGCTGCCTGCTTGGCTTTTCCAAAAACGGAGGTGCCATCAGGACAGAATTGGAAGTTAACTCTGTGCTTTGGGGTGGGGGTGGGGGATGATGGATAGATGGAGTGATGAATTGGACTTAAGTTTAGTTAGTTTTGTGAGAAGTCCAGTTTAGCTTTGGACCTAACCCCGTCCTCTTTCATCCAAAGGCCAAGTAGAATAGAATAGGGAATAGATAACAGAAAAGAATAGAATAGGGAACAGATAACAGAATAGAATAGGGAATAGATAACAGAATAGAGTAGAATAGAATGGAGAATAGATAATAGAATAGAATAGGGAATAAATAACAGAATAGAATAGAGAATAGATAACAAGAAAATAGAATAGGGAATAGATAACACAATAGAATAGAATAGAGAATAGATAACAGAATAGAATAGAATAGGGAATAGATAACAATAGAATAGGGAATAGATAACAGAATAGAATAGGGAATAGAGAATAGAATAAAATAGAATAGAATAATGGAGTGGAATAGAATAGAATAATGGAATGGAATAGAATAGAAAATAGAATTAGAATAGAAAATAGAATAGAATAATGGAGTGGAATGGAATAAAATAGAATAGAATAAAATTAATTGGCCAAGCGGTCCTCGACTTACAACCAAGTCCAGAATTTATGTTGCTAAGTGTGGCATTTGTGAAGTGAGTTTTGCCCCATTTTACGACCTTTCCATGCCACCTTTGTTAAGTGCATCACCACAGTCATAACACGGTTAAGTGAATCTGGCTTCCTCATTGACTTTGCTTGTCAAAAGCAAAGTCACATGACCCCGGGATGTTGCAACTGTCATAAATAGGAACCCATTGCCAAGCATCCGAATGTAAATCACGTGACTCTTGGGGATGCTGCAGTGGTCGTAGGTGTGAAAAATGGTCGTAAGTCCCTTTTTTCAGTGATGTAATTTCGAATGATCACTAACTGAACTGTTGTAAACTGTTGACCACGGCATTCAGGTATTATCAGTAAACCCGTCTCTGCTATTCTAAGAAGATGAAGAAATAATCATGTAATTAGCTCACAAAAGTCTAACTGCTCAGAGTTAATGTGATCATATATCATGGCAAAAAATGCTCTCCTTTTGCGATAATAGACCTGGACGCAGTGGGAATTTCATTGTAACTAATCAGAACCTGCACAGTCGGCAAAAGTGTTATTATTTTTTATCCCGACTCTGCAAGAAATAGCAGTCTCTTCTCTATTCATGGTAACCTGCTTTTATGTAAAGTCTGTTTAAATAGAAATCCCCTGGGAGAGGCCATTTCTTTTATTAAAATATCAACTGACTGGACAATTAATCAGTGGAATGGCTTGCCTCCAGGAGTTATGGGTGCTCCAACACTGCAGGCTTTAAAAAAAAGATTGGACAACCATTTTTTTCCATAGTGGTATAGGATTTGCTGCTTGAGCAGGAGGTTTGAACTAGAACAGGGGTTGCCAACCTTTTGGACCTCAGGGACCACCAAACTCATAATTTTAAATCCCGCGGACCAGAGACCCTGGGAAAATCCCCAAAAAGTCAGCAGGAAAATTCCCCACCCTGTTTTCCTGCCGATCAATCATTCTTTATTTGGGATCGCAGGATACCGTCTCCAGCTCGTTCTCATCATTCTTTATTTGGGATGCATGGGATACCGTCTCCAGCTCCGTTCTCAGGGGGAGAGAGAGAGACAGAGACAGAAAGAGACAGAGAGAGACTTTTGGCTTCATGCAAGGAAAGCAGCAGAAGTCTTTCTTTCTCTCCCCCAAACTCTGCCATAAATGAGTCTTTGCCAGAGCAGCCTCTTGGAGCAGGATGCCTTGCAGGGTCCCAAAGACTCATTTCTGGTGGAGTTTGGGGAAAAGACTTTGCTTCTCTTGCAAAAGCCAAAAGCAGAAGAAGAAAGTGGAAAGAAGCAGCCCGGTGGCCAGGCCAGGCGGATGAGGTGAGTGGGGCAAGTTCCCCACCCCTCCTTTCCCCTCCCTCCACCTTGTGTTGTTGCTTAATGCAGTGATGCAAGCCTTGTGTTCCTGCGCAGCCTGGATTAATTGCATTGGGGGTGCTTTGCGGGTGACATTTCTCTGTGGACCACCAAAATTTTCTCAGGGACCACCAGTGGTCCCTGGCCCACTGGTTGGCAACCACTGGACCTCTAACGTCACTTGCAATTCTGTATTCTGTATCTATGCTTTTCCCCCATGTACTGGTAAGAGATCTAAAAGTTTATGCTATTCTCGCTTGCTTATTTTATTTTATTTTTCGCAGTTGGGCTGCATTTCTGTGGCCGTTCCCCTCACTAAGAAGGAGGCACATTTATTCTCAGAAACTTTCAAGAGTTTTTGGCAGAGCTCTGGTTAAAAAAAAGGGGGAAATGATGAGCACATCTATGTGATTGAAAGCTGTCAGGTGCTGTGAATTTGTGACAACGGTTTGTCCAGAATGGTATAAGTTCTCCTGATGGAGCAAGGGGTTGGACTAGAAGACCACCAAGGTCCCTTCCAACTCTGTTTATTCTATGTTCTCTCTCTGGAGAAGAGAGAGAAAATAGGGAGGACATGACAGTGAGCAGATCAGGAATACAGGTGTTCCTCGGCTTACGACCACAACTGAGGCCAAAGGTTGTGTTGCTAACCAAGGCAGAGTTTTGTCCCATTTAACAATCTTCCTTGCCACCGTTGCTAAATGAATCACGGCCATTGTTAAGTAAGTAACATGGTTGTTGTGAATTTTGCTTCCCCCTTGATTTGACTTGTCAGATGGTCGCAGAAGGGGATCACAGGACTCCCCGGGGACAGAGCAATCGACATAAAGATGAGTTAGTTTCCAAGCATCCGAATTTTGGCCACCTGACCATGGGGATGCTGCCATGGTCATAACTGTGAAAAACGGTTCCTAAGTCTCTTTTCCCTGCACCATTTGAACTCCGAACGGTTGCTAAACGAACTGCTATAAGTCAAGGACTGTCTGTACTGGGCTCAGGTTAATAGGCATGACTAGTTTCTGAAGAACCCATCTGGGGAAGCAAAATGGATTTTAGAATAATTTGGAGAAAGTGCTTGCCGCTTTCCTGCAAAAGATGTTTGGTTCTGCTAATTATTAAGCTCAGCCCCGAAACCTCATGGCAACATCTTTAATCAGTTGTGTCCACACTTTGTCTTCTGCAACCTGGATATTTTCTCGTGCGTGTGGATTGTGTGTTATACCATGATTCCCTAAAAATAAGACCCTGTCTTATATCTTTTGCCACCAAAAGAGCCACCAGGTCTTATTTTCGGGGGATGTCATCCACGGACTAACCTCACTTGCGTGCATCGTCCCCAGCCTCCTTTTCAATGTCAGAGGCCTTCAGGAACTCTGGCGGGCGCCTGAAGGCCTCTGCAGCTGATAACAGAGCTCTGGATCGATCCGGAGCTTTGTTATCAGCTACAGAGGCCTTCAGGTAAGCCTTTCCAGCCTTGCCGGCTGCAGAAGAAATGGACCAGCAAGGCAGGTGTCCGGGTGTGCGAGGCCTGGCTACAACTGTCCAAAAGGAGGACACCAAGATCCCTCTCACAGTTATACTGAATGAAAATTCAAGCTCCCTCTTGAAGGATCTACACTACAGTCTAAAACTCGAGGTTGTATCCATGTAGGCAGTGAGGAGGCAGCCAACTGTGGCAGACAGCAGCCTGACCAACATCCATTGGTTGGGAAGATGACTTCAACCCCACTCAGCTCCTGTGGCATGAATAAAGACACCGAAAAGGAAAACCAGACCCCAAACAGAAGACAGTTAAGGTAAGCAGGAGGGCTAAAGAGCCCAGGTGGTAACCTTACATCAGGATCTTAATTAGGGCTTATTTTGGAGGTATTTATTTATTTATTTATTAATGAGACTTGTATGCTGCCCCATCTCCGAAGACTCGGGGCGGCTCACAACTAAAACAACAAGAACAATAAATAATTAAAAAAGAAGGGCTTATATTGGGCGCACATGTAAAAATCAAGCTAGGACTTACTTTCAGGGTAGATTGTATTTTCGGGGAAACAGGGTATATTCCTTACCGGGAAATCTCTTTGGGAAAAAAAGTTCTGAGTCACACTCACTGATGGTGGCACCACAGAACTACCAACCTCTGCCTTGATTTTTGGCAATTGGTACTGTATAGTTAATTCTGTTTTCATGAGGCATTTTATGTATTAGAGTTCTTTGCTAAAGGGTTTGCTTGTGTTGTTCCCAAAACCTTAAAATGAAATTTGGAAAATTGTCTGGATGATTTTAAGGATTGCTATCCGTTTCAATAAACTCCTTTTAGGATATGATTAAGTTAAATGGAATATTTTCTGGGCATGCAGAGCCAGAAAAATGTTGACAGAGCTAGGTAAAATAAGAAATAAATCCGTATCTGACAGTTTATATACTACCTGTATTCTCTGACTTTGGATCTTTTCTTGCAGGCATTTCATTAGCCCAACTGGGTAACTTCATTTACATCATCATAACACTGATGATGTTACCTAGTTGGGTAATGAAATGTCTGCAAGAGAAGAAACAACCTCAGAGAATACAGGTTGTCCTTGATTTAAAACTGTTCATTTAGTGGCTGTTCGAAATTAGAACAGCACTGAAAAAAGTGACTTACGACCATTTTTCACACTTACATTGCGGATGCTTGGCAACGGACTCATACTTATGACCGTGGCTGTGTCCCAAGGTTATGTGACCAGCTTTTATGACCTTCTGACAAAGCAAAGTCAGCGGGGAAGCCAGATTCCCATAACAACCGTGTTACTTATTTAACAACTGCAGTCATTCACTTAATAACATAAAATCACGTCATTTGCGTAAAATGAGGCAAAACTCACTTAAATGTTTCACTTAGCAACAGAAATTTGGGGCTCAATAGTCCAACCCCCTGGTCAGGCAGGAAATCCTACACCATTTCAGACAAAGGCTTGTCCAATCTCTTCTTAAAAACTTCCAGAGTTGGAGCATTCACAACTTCTGGGGGCAAGTTGTTCCACTGATTAATTGATCTAACTGTCAGGAAATTTCTCCTTAGTTCTAAGTTGCTTCTCTCTTTGATTAGTTTCCACCCATGGCTTCTTGTGGTGCTTTGGAGAATAGATTGACTCTTCTTTGTGGCAGCCCCTGAGATATTGGAAGACTGCTGTCATGTCTCCCCTAATCCTTCTTTTCATTAAACTTAGACATGCTCGATTTCCGCAAACATTCTTCGTGTGTTTTAGCCTCCAGTCCCCTAATCATCCTGGTTGCTCTTCTCTGCCCTCTTTCTAGAGTCTCAACATCTTTTTTACATCTTGGTGACCAAAATTGGACGCAGCATTCCAAGTGTGGCCTTACCAAGGCCTTATAAAGTGATATTAACACTTCACAGGATCTTGATTCTATCCCTCTATTAATGCAGCCAAGCATTGCATTGGCTTTTTTGGCAGCTGCTGCACATGGCTGGCTCATATTTAAATGATTGTCCACTAGGACACCCAGATCCCTCTCACAGTTGTACTGAATGAAAATTCAAGCTCCCTCTTGGAGGATCTACACATACAGTCTAAAAACTCCGAGTTTGTATCCATGTAGGCAGTGAGGAGGCAGCCAACTGTGGCTTGAACAGCAGCCTGACCAACATCCATTGGTTGGGGAAGATGACTTCAACCCCACTCAGCTCCTGTGGCATGAATAAAGACACCGAGAAGGAAAACCAGACCCCCAAACAGAAGACAGTTAAGGTAAGCAGGAGGGCTAAAGAGCCCAGGTGGTAACCTTACATACAGGGTGGATTAAAAATACGTTTTGATTGAAATCGGTTTTTTTTTAAATTTTTTTTTAAATGAAATTTATTTTAATAAAATGCTTTTGGAGTAATAATCTACCGGTATCTAAAGATAGATTTCTATTTAAGATACATTAATAATTTAGTTTATTCAGCATGAAATGGAGCTTAGTTATGTAGCATGAGGCTGCATATTCTGCAGTATTTACATTTTTTTGTAAACTGGAAAGCATGGCAAAACACACAGTGGGGAAGACACCAGGAACACAGATAAACCACCACGATACAAGATAAGGTCACGTTTGCTCCCAACACTTGCTGCGCGCAGCTCGCCTTTTTTATACACCGTGTTCCCAGCTGCAGCTAATGAAGGGAATCAGGGCCCTTTCCTCTCCCGTAAGCCACGCAACCCACGTTGCTCTCTTCTCCGTTCCTCCCTGCATGCCCTAGGATGAAGAGGGGGTGGGCCTGGGTCTTCCTCTGAATTCCCTCTCCCCTGCTCTGCCCAGCCAGACTTTGCCCTTCCCCAGTTTCTTCCACAGCCAACGGAGCCACACTCCCACTCCCTGTCAGCTGTTCGGCTTCTTCCTCCGAGTCAGATTCCAACAGGGCCATGACAGAGACCAGCTGAAAAGCCAAGCACAGCAGTTGCTTGCACAGGTAGTCCTCGACTTACATCAGTTTGTTTAATGACCGGTCAAAGCTACAACGGCACTTAAAAGCAGTGGTTTATGCCTGGCTCTCTCCCCCCACACTTACAACAGTTGCAATACCCTCGTGACCAAAATTCAAACGCTTGGCAACTGACTCGTGTTTATGACGGTCTCAGTGTCCCCGGGGTCATGTGATCCCCCTTTTGCGACCGTCTGGCAAGCAACCTCCATGGGGAAGCCATGGAGGTTCACTTAACAGCCGTGTGACTCACTTAACAACTGGAGTGATTCCCTGAACAACGGTGGCAGGAAAGGTGGAAAAATGGGGCCCAACTCGCTGAACAAATTGGCAACCAACTCAGGTTTATGACGGTTACAGTGTCCCCGGGGTCACATGATCCCCTTTTGTGACTGTCTGACAAGTGACATTAGAAAGCTGAATTCACTTAACTCTTACTAACATAACAACTGCAGTGATGCTGTAAGTCGAGGACTATCTATTAATGCAAAAGTAAAAAGTTGAGACTCAGAAGTTGTCTTCTGTGCTAAAAAGACTCAGAAGTCCATGCAATTTCTCTTTCTCCTCCTCTCCTTCCTTTCCTCCCCCCACTTTCTCCTTTTACCGTTTCCCCTTCCCTAGTTTCCCATTATTTTCATTTTCCTTCGTATTTTATATTCTGATAAACTAATAAAAACTTTTGATACCTAATGGATTAATGGAAGAGGATCCCAGAATCATCCTCATGGCTCTCTTTTTTTAAATAAAAAGACGTTTTTAAGATGAGATTGGAGTACCATTTGTCCGAAACGGTACAGGTTTTCCGACCTGAGCAGGTGGGTTGGACTAGATGACCTCCAAGGTCCCTTCCAACTCCGTTAATCCGCTCTCTTCCTACCCATTCCCTGCCGTTTCATAAGCCCCCGTGAAGGATCTTCAGTGAGTCAGGCTTTCGAATAATATTGTCATAATGTGGCAGGATGACTCAAAATTTCCAATCCACCTGAGCATGTCTTCACAAAGAGCACATCCACCACGTAGGCCGGTATCTTTTTAGAAAATTAAAAGGGTAGATACAAGACGGTGAGTTATGCGTGGAACAATTGCTCTAGGTGGGAAGGGGTTGAGCTGTTCTCAATCGGGGGAAAGAAAAGAAGAATTAATACACATCTGCCTAATGGGGTGGGAAATTGCAGATGGGAAAATTTAAGACCCACGGAGACAAAATGGATGCCTTTTCTGTACTGAACATGTGGACCAGAACGATTTTGGTGGCGTTTTCCATGATAGCAGTCATCAATGGTCTGCAAACTTGCAACTTTATACAGTCCCCGACTTATAACAGTCCAGTTGGCTCTTTAAAAAAAGCACCTTGGGTACAGTGAAGAATGTTTTTATTTTATTTATTTTATTTTTATTCATATTTATATCCCGCCCTTCTCCGGAGACTCAGGGCTTACAATTTTGGGATACAACCCAATGCGCTCAGCAATAGCCTTCCTTCCATTGTCTATGCCTGCTTATTACTAAGTGGCATTTTAACAAAGTCAGCTTATTGCCCCCAACAATCTTGGGTCCTCAGTTTACCTACCCGAGAGGATGGAAGGCTGAGTCAACCTTGAGCCTGGTGGGATTCGAGCCTGCAATAGTTACAGGCAGCTGGAACTAAGTGCTAGGCTATTATCAGCCTGACCACCAAGGCCCTTGGGCTCCTGTGCCAAAAATTGCGTGTTTGCATGCCAGCACCCACTGCGCCCCCCTGCACATGCGCTCGATTCCCCACGCTTCCCCCTTACCTGCGCTGCGCCTCCCAGCTGATTTTCACCCCTTTGAGGCCTTTTCGTACCTGCCAGAGGAGAGGGAAAGCCGCTGCAGGCTTTGCAGGCTGAAAAATGGGCCCATTTAGTCACTTCCGGTATTTCCGAAAATACAGGAAGTGACAAATGGGCCTATTTTTTGGCCTGCAAAGCCTGCAGAGACTTCCTTTAGACCTCTGGCAGGCTGAAAAAGACCTGAAAATCAGCTGGGAGGCCGTGATGGTAAACCTATGGCACATGTGCCACAGATGGCACACGGCCATTTGTGTGGGCACGCGAGCCCCTGGCAAACTTACTTCACTGTGCATGCGTGTGCCTCATAGCTGATTTTTGGCCTGTTTGAGGCCTTTTTTGGCCTCCCAGAGGCTTGAGGAAAGCTTTTGCAGGCCGAAAAATAGGCCCGTTTCGTCACATCCTGTACTTCCAGAAATACCAGAAGTGACAAAAGGGGCCCATTTTTCAGCCTGCAGAAGCTTTCCTCAAGCCTCTGGGAGGCCGGCTCAAGCAAAATCAGCTGGGCAGTGAGATAAGGAGGGCAGCTGACATGGGGATTGCGCGTGCATGTGCAGGGGGTGTGAGGGGTGCGCACAATGTGTTCTGCGTACTGGCATGCAAGCGCACGAGTGGGGCGCACACAATTTTTGGCGCAGGAGCCCAAAAAGTTGAGCCACCACTGATATAAGGGTTTATATTCTTCGGAGACAGCTGGTCATTTGCATCCCTTTACTTCAGAGGGTTGTTGCGATGCCTTTCCTTTCTTAATTTTGATTTTTTTTTTTTTTGGCTTCCCGTATTCCAGTCTGAGGGAAGTCCCACAGCCTCCATCATCTCTTCTGCTTTGTGGAAGGAATCTGTTTCCAAACGGCCTCCCTACTCTTACATGGCCATGATCCAGTTCGCCATCAACAGCACGGAGAAGAAGCGCATGATGCTGAAAGACATCTATACGTGGATCGAGGATAATTTCCCCTATTTCAAGCATGTTGCCAAGCCAGGCTGGAAGGTAAGACAGCTTTTGACCTGTTAAAAAAAACATATTGGAAAAAATGATGAGTATTATTATAAAATGTTATTAAAATAGAATATAATAGAATTCTTTATTGGCCAAGTGTGATTGGACACTTTTTTTGTACAATACAGGTAGTCCTTGGCTTACAATCACAACTGGGTGTGGCTGACTGGGTGGGCGTGGCCAGCTTGACACCACTCCCCAAACTGCTGGCATGTTTCCTCTGCTCATTGGCTAGACTGGGCCGAAGCGATGCAGGCCGGCCCCTTACATTTTCCAGGCTGGCCCCACGGGTCGGATCTGTCCCGCGGGGGCCTTGTGTTTGACACCTCTGTTTAAGACGGGGTTACACAATTGTTCAAAAGAAAAAACAAGGAATTCTAGTTGCCTCTTGAAATAGCATCTTTAGAACATCCCTTAGATAGTTTTTCTTCAAGCTTGGCAAATGGGAGATGTGGGGAGTTCAGTCTCCCAGAATTCCCAGCCAGCATAGCACAGGTAACTGGGGAATTCTGGGATTTGAAGCCCAGCCATCTTTGGCCTGCCAACAATACTCTGAGATTTTGCTGCCAGATTTTTTGCAGACTCAGTCTTAGGGATGGGTGGAATAAACCTACTGCTTGGGGACCGTGAGTGTGGCGGGTAGCTCTTTCCTAAACCAGAACAGAAATGAATAAATAAAACATTGGAATCTTGCTCACGTCTTCCTGAATAATTCAACAGAGGCTAGTGATGTCTGGACCAGCGAACGATCCAGATGGCATCACTGCCTCAAGCACCTGTAAAAGAATCTCCATTTTGAGATAGTGCCACTCTGGGAGCGGCTAACGTCATATCTTCGTCCTCTGGTGTAAGATTTGCCATCGTCCGTCGCTCCCCAGCCTCCCTATATCCTTTGCAGCGACCAATCTCCCTTCAACAGGAAAACGGAGTAAAACCCCGAGAGCATAAATGTTTATCCCCTGGCAAGGGGGCGCTTCAATTCCCAACAGGCTCTGCCCTCAAAATGGCTGTTGAGCAAGAAAAATAGCCCCGAAGGCCCGTTTTGCAAAAACTGCTAAACAGGAAATTCATTTAGAACAGGGGTGTCAAACTCAAGGCCTCCTGCAGCCCTCTGCCAGCGAAAATGGGGCTCGGGGGCGGGAAGGAAGGAAGGAAAGAAGGAAGGAAGGAAGAAAGGAAGGAAGATTATAATGAGAGTGAGTGAGGGTCTCAGGGAAGTCCTGCATTAGCACTTAGCCACTACAAGTGCCCCCAACACGAGTCTCGTATCGGGCCCACCGCTGGCCCTCCGAGGTCAAACACAGCCTGTTGCAAGTGATTCTGCCTCTTTTATGTCCCGATTCTAAAATAATTTGACCTCTTGACCTCTGTCTCTTCTCATCCTTCCTTTCTCCTTTCTTGCCCCACTCAGGGCAAACTTTTTGACTCGAGGGCCACAATGGGTTCTTAAACTGGACCGGAGGGTCGGAACAAAAGCATGGATGGAGTGTTTGTGTGAACTAATATAAATTCAAAGTTAGATTACTTCACGTAGCCTTCTGGGAGAGCAAGAGAACCCTCCGCTCTTTCGGCTCCGCGGGCCGGATAGAACAGCCGAACGGGCCGGATCCGGCCCCCGGCCGTAGTTTGCCCACGGCTGCTCTAGGGGGTATGTTAACTGTTCTCTTTCACATTTCATCCATCCGGTACCATGGGCTACGATCCATGAAAGCAAGAAGAGACTATTTATGGATCAGATTTGAACTTAGTGCACGTTGAGCTTGGTTGTTTTCTTGGAAATGCTTCAGTGCCAAAATAACCCCATCAGTGCACTGGTGATGTTACCTAGTTTGGTAACGAGATGTCTGCCAGAAAGCAACCAAGCTCAGAGACCACCAAGGACCCCACATACCCCCCTCTCTTCCTCCTCCTCCCCCCCCCTCCTCCTCCTCCATCATCATTCCTCAAATCCTATTCCCTTCTAGCACTGATGATGTTACCTAGTTTGGCTAATGAGACGCCTGCCAGAAAGCAGCCAAGCTCAGAGGCCCCCAATGACCTCGCATTGCTTCACTTTTACGTACTTCTTTCCCTCCGAACTTGGCTACTTTTTGTTTTTTGGTTTTTTTGCAACCGAAAACAACGGATGTTTTATCTGTGTAATGCAGAACTCCGTCCGTCACAACCTTTCGCTTCATGACATGTTTGTTCGGGAGACATCCGCCAATGGGAAAATTGCATTCTGGACCATTCATCCTGAAGCAAACCGGTACCTAACGCTGGACCAGGTGTTCAAGGTAAGCACCAGGTAGGGAAGAAACCTTCCCAATGCTTGTTGTCCCTACAATTTTAGTAGCTAAAGCGACGTGTTTTTTTTATTATTTGTTTGTTTATTTGTTTGTTTGTTTATTTGTTTGTTTATTAATTAATTAATTATTGGGATTTCTATGCCGCCCTATCTCCCGAAGGACTCAGGGCGGCTCACAACAATAAAAACATACAACACAAAATTTGAAAAAGTATTAAATGACCATCCCAACAAGCTAATTAAAATGGACAAACAACCACTAAATCCCCCCACACACACATCAGTCCAGGTCAGCAAGTTGAAAGAGCCACATTTTCAGGTCGCGACGGAAGGATCGAAGGTCAGGAGCCATCCGAAGCTCCAGAGGCAGCTGATTCCAAAGGGCGGGTGCACCCACAGAGAAGGCCCTACCCCTAGGGGTCGCCAGTTGACACTGTCTGGCCGACGGCACCCCGAGGAGGCCCTGTCTGTGGGACCTCACGGGGCGATGGGCCGTTCTTGCTGGCAGCAGATGTTCCCGCAAATACCCCGGCCCTAAGCCATGCAAGGCTTTATAGGTAATTACCAGCACCTTGAATCTCACCCGGAGGGCAACCGCAACCAACCTCTTCCCCACTCTTAACTAAGTGAAGAGGGGACATGTTGACAGCCAACATCTTTTGTAGACTAAGGACAAGGTGAATGTGGACGCAAGGCTCGGGTAGATGTGTACAGGTAGACCTTGACTTTTTCTGCCTGAGTAGGGGGTTGGGATAGAAGGCCTTCAAAGACCCTTCCAACTGTGTTATTCTATTCCAAAGGTGCATATCTGAAGCCATCAACCCCGGATAGCCCTTTTTTCCAGGGTGGTCTTTTTATTATACTGAATTCTCTTCTAAGAACTCCCTTAGAGCATGACTTGGGCAGAATTTCAAAGACTTTGGAGAAAAATCTATTTATAGTCTTGGGCACCGTCCTTTAGAATTTTTTTTTTAAAAAGTGCTGTGTCTCGTGGCAATAGTCAAAGTGGCACGGAGGATCTTGACCTTCCAAAATGAGGCTTCAGCACTGAGACCCGTCCAAATTTAATCCCCATGACAAGGCGAATTTGGTGATTAGAGAAATGGTATCGGATAACAGACTGACTCAGACAAATCCCTGTGCAGGAGACTGAGAGGAGACGAGGTCCCTCTTAACCATTCAGAATGACAAACCATCCCTGCCTCTTTTCATTGGACGAGAATCAACAAGTCTCCCTCTTACTTCTTCTCCAGGGTGGAAATTCATAGATCTGGTGCCCATGGAGATGCTCAGTCATCCATGTTCAGAGTTTTGCAGCATAAATTCAGCACCAGAAAAGTAAACACAGATGACTGAGGCTTCATTTAACTTCTTTATAAACATATGAAGTAAATTTTACAATACCAGTTGTAGATTTCTCCAACGTGGAGCAAACTCAAAACAGAAGCAGACATGTTACAGGTTCAGAATGGAGAGGCAACTCAACTTCAGCAGAGAAGTAGGTTAGTGAGTTACACAGCAGAGGAGAGAAGCAGTTTCATCTTCAATAGACAGACTCGGAGCTTAATGTAGAGCCACGCCTAGGCTACTTCTACTTTCAGTTTCCAAACAGTCCTCATTGGCTGACTTAGTTGCTATGCCTATTCATGCTCTAGTCCAGTTCGTGAATATACTCTGACAATCCAGTTTCATGGTTGTCCCAAAGGTACTTTTTCAGGAGGCAACTGGGCTTTCTGTTTTTTTCCTTTTGAGGATGTTTCGCTTCTCATCCAAGAAGCTTCTTCAGCTCTGGCTGGATGGTGGGGGGAATGGAAGGATTTATACTCCTTGGGTCATTATACTGCCTCTGGACCTCCGCCTGGCCCCTGACCTCTGCACCTTCCGCCGCGATTTGAAGACCTGGCTATTTGACCAAGTCGGGCTGCGATTACCTTACCGGGGGCATGGGACAGTTTTAATTTTTAATTCGGTTTTATTGGACCTTATAGTGATTTAATTTCTTTTTAATTATTTATTGTATTTGTATGTTTTAACTGTGAGCCGCCCCGAGTCTTCGGAGATGGGGCGGCATATAAGTCCAATAAAATAAAAATAAAGAAATAAATTTTGCATCCTTTTAGAGAGTCGTTGAGGCCACCTGGAGGCTTGTCTGTGTCCTCAGGGTCTCACCTGAGTGGTGTAAATGGGTGTAGAAACTTCTCAGAGCTGCTGAAACGACTGTGTTGTAGATTGGAGATAGAGGATGTTGTATCCCTCCCCCTCTGTGGAGAGAGGGCTCTTCAAGGAGGATCAAGGCCCATCTTTTTATCTTTTAAATGCAGATTGACTTCTGAATCTCGTCCTGGTGGGTTTGTTCTCCTGTGTTGCGCCATGCGTTTGTGAAGTGGTTGTTTTGTTTCCCCAAATGTACAGCTCTGGACGTGGCTCACTGCACTATACTGCACATGCCACATTGCTCAGTGTGTGTCTGGGTGTGGACACCAAAACCCCAGTCAGAGCTGAAGAAACTTCTTGGATGAGAAACGAAATGTCTTCAAAGAAAAACAAGAAAGTCCCGTTGCCTCTTGAAAAAAAAGCACTTTTGGGTTTGATATAGATGACCTCTTTGACCCCTCTTTCAAACCAGAGGTCCTCTCTGTCCAAAATGTGGACTTTGCTGTCTTTCAGAAGAGTGGCCTTTTGTCTTTTAAATGCAGATGGGTTGCTGATTCTTGTCCTTGGCTGCCTGCAAGGAGTATAAATCTATGATCCTTTAGGAACCCAAAGATTTAGGTAGTCTTTGACTTATGACCACAATTGAGCCCGAAACTTCCCTGGCTAAGCGAGATAGTTGTTCAGTGAATTTTCCTCCATTTTACCACCTTTCCTGCCACCGTTGCTAAGCGAATCACTGCAGTTGTTCTGTTAGCAACACGGTCTCTTTGTTAAGTGAATCTGGCTTCCCCATGGACTTTACTCGTCAGAAGGACACAAATGGATTGCATCAGGGTGGATTAGATTTAAAATCAACTTGATTTAAATCATAATTTTTAAAGAGCAGCTGTGATCTCTGTCCTGCAGTGGCTCCTCCTCTGACCTGTTTTTATTTTATTTTTAATTACTTTTATATCCCGCCCTTCTCCGGAGACTCAGAAAAACACAATCTTTGGGCGCCCAATGCGCTCAGCAATAGCCTTCATTCTATTGTATGTGCCTGCTTATTACTAAGTGGCATTTTTTGCAAAGTCAGCTTATTGCCCCCAACAATCTTGGGTCCTCAGTTTACCTACCCCGAGAGGATGGACGGCTGAGTCAACCTTGAGCCTGGTGGGATTCTGAGTCAACCTTGAGCCTGGTGGGATTCGAGCCTGCACTAATTGCAGGCAGCTGGAGCTAAGTGCTAGGCATTTAACAGCCTGCACCACCAAGGCTGTTGACTCACCAACTGTCCCATTCACTTTAATGGGATGGTTGGAGATGCGGCAGTGACACAACAAGGTGAGGGACGTGGCAGGCAGCAGGTGAGTGGATGCCTACTAACAGGTGCTGCCATGGTGGATCTGAAATAACAGGTACTCTTTAATATTATATTGATTAGAACAGAACAGAACAGAACAGAATAGAATAGAATAGAATAGAATAGAATAGAATAGAATAGAATTCTTTATTGGCCAAGTGTGATTGGACACAAGGAATTTGTCTTTGGTACAAATGCTCAGTGTACATAAAAGAAAATCTACATTCATCAAGAGTCAAGAATCATCAGATACAACAGTTGATAATAGTCATAGGGTACAATAAGCAATCAAATCATACTAGGAAACAGTCAATAAAAATCGTAAGGATACAAGCGACAAAGTTACAGTCACAAGTGGGAGGGGATGGGTGATGAATGATGGGAAGATTAATAGTAATAGTAATGCAGACTTTGTAAATTGTTGGACAGTATTGAGGGAATTATTTGTTTAGCAGAGTGATGGCGTTTGGGCAAAAGCTGTCCTTGTGTCTAGTTGTTCTGATGTGGAGTGCTCTATAGCGTCATTTTGAGGGAAGGAGTTGAAACAGTTTATGTCCGGGATGTGAGGTGTCTGTAGCAGAGGTGGTATTCAGCAGGTTCTGACCAGTTCTGGAGAACCGGTAGCGGAAATTTTGAGTAGTACAGAGAACCAGCAAATACCACTTCTGACTGGAGATTTTACAGTATCTTTCCCCTGCCATGCCCACCAAGCCACACCCACAGAACCAGTAGTAAAAAATTGAATTCCACCACTGGTCTGTAGATATTTTCACAGCCCTCTTTTTGACTTGTGCAGTATACAGGTCCTCCATGGAAGGCAGGTTGGTAGTAATTGTTTTGTCTGCAGTCCTAATTATCTTCTGAAGTCTGTGTCTGTCCTGTTGGGTTGCAGAACCAAACCAGACAGTTATAGAGGTGCAGCTGACAGACTCAATGATTCCTCTGCAGAACTGTATCAGCAGCTCCTTGGGCAGTTTGAGCTTCCTGAGTTGGCGCAGAAAGAACATTCTTTGTTGTATTTTTTGATGACATTTTTGATGTTAGGTGTCCATTTTAGGTCTTGTGATGTGACAGAACCTAGAAATTTGAAGGCCTTTACTGTTGATACTGTGTTGTCTAGTATTGTAAGAGGTGGTAGTATGGGAGGGTTTCTTCTAAAGTCTACCACCATTTCTACGGTTTTCAGTGTTTCTAAGCTGCTTAGAAGGTTTCACTTTAATTTTTCTGCTTGCCTCACCCTTAAGAGCCTGGTGGCACAGATGCCTTTCTCTTCAAACAACCATACATTTTGTAGTGTACCTAGATTTGCAAAACAACAGGTTAAAGGAATATTCTTGAACTGTGTTTTATGATTTATCTCATGGTTACTGTGAAATTGGGTGAATTGCATCAAGGCAATGCATGTTATCTCAGCTTGCAGAGCCTGGATTCATGGAATGAGTTTGCCAAAAAAAATGTAAATACTGCAGAATATGCAGCCTCATGCTACGTAACTAAGCTCCATTTCATGCTGAATAAACTAAATTATTAATGTATCTTAAATAGAAATCTATCTTTAGATTTTTTAAAAGCATTTTATTAAAATAAATTTGATAAAAATAAAACAAAATCCTATTTAAAAAAAAAAATCAGATTTAAATTTTTAAAAATCTGGGTTTTCTTGATCTTTTTTTTAAAAAAAAAACATGGATATTTTATCCATCCTGTATCACAAGATCCCGGGACTTTGCAATTGGCATAAATAGATGGCCAGTTGTCAAGTGAATTTTGATCATGTGGCCATGGAGAGGCGGCATTGTGAGAAAAATGGTTTTTTTCCAGTGCCGTTACAACTTAGAATGGCCACTATATGAATGGTTGTAAGTCGAATATTATCTCCACCCCTTTTTCTTTCTTTTGAACCCAAAGTGGCAATAACACATCAGGGTTGCTGCCTTTAGAAGGATCCTTAAACATCAGAAAAGGTGTATAAAAATCTTGCGGTTCCTCCCGGATCTGCAGCTCCAGCTGTCCCGCCAGGAAAGAGCTGTAATATTTCCTGTGTTCCGTCCAAATCTTTCTCACCCTGAAGGGTCAGGCTGAATAGCCCAAAGGATGAGAATTGTGAGGACAGCCAAGAAAAAAAAAATATCCATGCCTGGCCTGATTTGAATTGGCAAGACACGTTGCTTGAGCTTTGGATTATGGGCTGTGCGTTGATCAGTAGGACTGATCCAGGGGTGGGCTTCAAAAAATTTAGCAATGGATTCTCTGCCCAGTTGCTGGGTGGGTGGGGCCTAGTCGGCCTCCTGCACCACAGTGGGGGGCTGTTTTCTCCCTCCCTAGGCTCCGGAGGCTCTCTGAAGGTTGGAAACGGGCCCATTGCTGGCCTTCTAGAGCCTCCAAGAGGCCCGTTTTTCGCCCTCCCTGAGCCTCCGTGCAGGCTGCACTTACCTGGGATCCAAAACGGGCTGCGTGGAGACTCCTGGGAGGGATGGGGGTGGGCGGGGCCAGCCAGTCTTTGCAATTACCAGTTCGGTGAACCAGGTGTAAAATTAACATCCGGTTCGTCTGAACCGGTGCAAACCGGTAGCAGCCGCCACAGAAACAAGCGAAACCCCATCCGTGGGATGCAGGCGGCACACGAAACCACGTCTCCTCCGGTCCGTAGAAAAACCTCTCTCCATGCAACCGGTCCCTGATGCCCAAGTGTTTGGTGCCACTGATCTAGTGTTCTTTCCTAAGACTAACCTTCTAGTGATAGTCATCTTTTGCTCTGTGAAGAAGAGACGGAAGGTCTGATCTGCCAGTAAAAGGCAGATCAGAATAACAATGTTGGAAGGGACCTTGGGGGTCTTCTAGTCCACCTCCCTGCTCAAGTAGGGAAACCTTACACCATGTCAATCTCTTCGTTCCACTTCTGATAGTTGCAACGACTGGCGGGTCCACAACTTCTGGAGGCAGATTGTTCTGCTGAGTAATTGTTCCCACTGTCAGGAAAATTCTGCTTAATTCCAGTTTGCTTCCCTCCTCTGCTTAGTTTCTATCCTTTGCTTCTTCTGCCTTTGGGGAATAGGTTGACTCCCCTCCTTTTCTTTGTGTCAACCCCTGAGATATTTGAACACCGCTATCATGTCACCCCAGTCCTTCTTTTTATTAAGCTAGACATACCCAATTCCTGCAACCGTTCTTCATATGTTTCAGCCTCCAGTCCTCTAATCATCTTTGCTGCTCTTCTCTGTACTCTTTCCAGAGTCTCAACATCTTTCGATATTGTGTGGACCAAAACTGGACGCAGTATTTTAAGTGTGGTCTTACCAGTGCAATATAAGGTGGTGTTAACACTTCTTGTGATCTTGATTCTATCGCTCTGTTAATACAGCTCTGGACTGTTTTGGCTTTCTTGACAGCTGCCAGCACACGGCCAACTCCCCAGTCCTGTCTCAAATCCACACGCTGCTTTACCTTCCATAAATCCTGGGCCGTTGGACCCTAACTTTCCTTATTTTCTTGAATGCAGCAGCAGAAGCGTCCAACTCTGGATCTGCAGAAGAACTTGAAAGTCACCAAAGTGGAGCCCCAGTCTTCCCGTAAGTATAGGTTTGCGTCCTTGCGAAGCCCCTATTCCATGCCAGTCATTGGAGGAAGCAAATGGCAGCCATTTGGCTGATAGGAAAGGCATCACTGTAATGGAATATAGCAGTGATGACTAACCATTTTGTCGACAGCACGGTGTGTGCACCCATAATGCAATGCATGCACGACCCCCTCCTGCTCACCCCAGTCCCCTGCGCATGTGCCTGCTTCCCCCCTGCATGTGCAAGACAATCCCACGCGCTCCCCCCACCGCATGCACATGTGAGCCTTCATGCCCCGTTTTGGGCCTAGTAGGCCTCCCTGCAGCCTCCTGGGAGCAAAACTGCGCACCTCCTCACTCCACCCACCTCTGTGGCACGATCTCCTGCATGCCCCCTCTGGCGTGCAGAGACCCAAATATCAGCTGGCCGGTGGGAAGCGCGCGCACATACATGTTAGAGCTGAGCTGGGGCGATGGCTCATGTGCCCGCAGAGGACTTCCTGTAATCCACACAGCAATGCTGTAGATGCAGATAGTAGAGTGTTTAGTCTGGCAAGATTCTGTCTACAGGTGTGGATACAATAAAAAAACTCAGGTTGGAAGAGTTGCGAGATGTGTCGTTCTTGACTTTGAGCCTGACAACGAAGTTTTTCTTTCTTAGGGCCGAGGATTAAGCCCTTGCTGCCACGGGTCAGTTCCTATTTGGTTCCGGTCCACTTCCCGGCAAGCCAACCATTTCATCTTCAGTTGCCTTCAAGGCTACCTCTGCCTGCATGCCCGACTGCTTTGGGGACCACGCAGATCAATACAGTGGAGCACCCTGCTCCGAAGGTCAGTCTCCCACGTCTCATTTTTCTTGGGTGCGTGTTTCTCTGGATTGGGGAGTCAAACTCAAGTCCCGCGGGCTGGATCTGGCCCCCAGGGGGCCATCCTGGAAACAGTGAAGGACTAGCCTGCGGAGCCTCTGCCAGCAAAAACAGAGCTCAGGAGGGCTGCATCTGGCCCTCCGAGCTCCGTTTTCAGCTGCGATGGCCTCCTGCAGCCTTTTGCCAGTGAAAACGGAGCTTGGGAGAGGCGTGTGTATGGCCCTCCCAGGCTCGTTTTCGCTGGCAGAGGGCTGCAGGAAGACGTCACAGCCGAAAATGGAGCCCGGGAGGACAATGGATTCCCCAGCCCCACCCGGGCCACCACAGGTGCCCCCGACACGAGTGACGTCAGTCGGGCCACACACACCCCACCTCTCCCCTGAGGTCAAACACAACCCTGATGCATCTCTAAGGAGCTTAGACAGGAGTCGGTATCCCTGGGAACTGAGTAAGACCTTGGCAGGAAGTAGGTTAATTTCCCCTGCCCATTGTAGGTCATAGAGTTCAGACAGAAGAACTGTCTGTGCATCTCAGAGACACTGTGCTGAGTCCTTCCTTGTCAGCACTGAGTCTGAAAATATTTACTTGCAGCTGTCCAAGGTAGATAAGGTCTTGAATTACTCTTGAGACTGTTTGCCAGGCCTTTGGCTGAAAATGAATGCAAGAAATTCACCTTTGTTTAACAAAAGAGGTTTTGCTGGGACAAAGAGTCTGTTTAGTGCTTGTTGGGGAAGCCTAGGTCATAACAGTAAGATTGTAGAATGGGGCAAACCTCACTTAACTGTCTCGCTTAGCAACAGAAATGTTGGGCTCAATTGTGGTCATAAGTTGAGGACGCCCTCTACAGGATCTCTGGCCAATGTATAGATTCCCTAGAACCGTGATGGTGAACCTATGGCACGCGTGCCACAGGTGGTACGTAGAGCCATTTGTGCGGGCACGTGAGCCTCAGCCAAACTTACCTGCACTGTGCATGCGCGCACCTCCCAGCTGATTTTGGTCTGTTTGAGGCCTTTTTCGTCCTCCGTGAGGCTCGAGGGAAGCCTCTGCAACCTTTGGAGGCCGAAAACCGGCCCGTTTCAGCACTTTTGGTATTTTTGGAAGGCTGCAGTGGCTTCCTTCGAGCCTCCAGGAGAGCAAAAACAGCCTCAAACGAGCCAAAAATCAGCTGGGAGGAGCATGTATGCGCAGTGCAGGTTGGGGGGGTTGTTGCACGTGCATGCACAGCGGGGCACATTGGATTGTGGGTACCAGCGCGCGCACACGTTCGGCACACCACAACAAAAAGGTTTGCCATCCCTGCCTTAGAAGATTTTGGAGATCCCCCTTGGCTCAAACTGCCGCTCTAATGCCTGAACAAATGTAGGGTAAGTTTGGTACATATTTTCATCTATGGTGGACATGCCCCGAGACAAAGAAATATTGGTTAAAAATAAAAGTGTGGATAGAAGAAATCATAGAGTGTGGACTGGAGTGGAAACTGGAACTATTCCTGTTGGGAATAATCAAAGGAGATTATTCCCCTAAAGTAAGATATTTAATTATACACTTACTAACAGCGGCATGGATTTCATTAGCTCAATATTGGAAGAAACCAAATATACCACCAATACATGTTGCTATTCAAAAAATGTATGAATGTGCTCAATTGGAGAGACTTACGCTCAAGATAAATGGGAAGGAGGATACAATTATCAGATATGGGGAAAATGGTATAAATGGGTAGATTATAAAGGAAAAAATGCTAAAACTAAATGAACCCAAGAATTATATTATATTCTGCAATTTAATCAGAAAGCACAAAGATAACAAAGGTATGGAAGTTTCTTTTCTCTTCATTAACATTACTATTTACTTAATAAGTTACTCTATTTAATACTTAAACAGTATGAATGTATTATTAGTTGAAAAATAGTTATAAACCAACGTAGAGAAGCGCGAGTTATTTAATGTTTAGATGATAGTGAACGAAGATGAGATAAGTATTAGTTTGTACAGACTAGTAAGATTGTATCAAATTCGATAATCAATGTAAAAAATATTTATATATTAGTGTTTTTGTATTTTGTATCAGTGTTTTTGTACATGTGTGTTTTTAAGTTTGTAAATAAAGTTTTTTTTTAAAAGTAGGCTAAGAACGACGGTCAGATTAAGAGGGCAAAGTACATTTCTTATGGCTAAAAAGGTAACTGACCCGCAGGTGAGTGTGTCTAAAAATCAAAGGCGTTGCTCAGCTTCTTCCTTTCCACGTTGGTTTTGCAGATCCTGCGCTCCAGCGAAGACCCGGTCCTGTCACCTCCTCCGAGTTCCATAAAGGAGGAACAGTATTGTGGTGAAGAGTCTTCCTCATTAACCCTCCGGCCCTCTTGAGGAAGGCAGCTGTACGGCTAGCGGGAAACCATCTGCGGGAGTTCTGAGTGACGTTTTTCACGCCCAGGAGTGGATCTCCTCTTTCGTCCCAGAATGGCCTGTAAAGGAGGAACCAGCGGGAGCTGGCAAGGAGCAGACCCTCTGTGTCCAAGCATCCCCCATAAAACAAAAGAGACAGGTTACAGGTCTTAGGTCATCCCCCCAAAGCAAGAGGCAAGAATTGGGCAGATCCAGAAGGAAACAGCACTTAGCCCTCTCTTCCTGGAAGAACCAGTTCTCCTTCTGCCCCTTGGTGGTGGCTCAACTTCTTTCCCGATGGGACACTGTCCTTCCACTCAGGAGGAACCTCTAGGAACCCTTGTCTGTGGTCCAGAAGAAGAACCTCCAGTGACTGGCAGGTTGCCGATTGCTTCCACCCCAAATAAAATACCTATAAACACCTCTTCACCTCCATCACCTACTGACCAGTGGAGATTGACCCCTTTGGTCAACGAAACGAGCAAGGTTGATTTCAGTTCCCCGAGATCTTCTCCCTTGCCATTCCTGTCCTTCCAGGATAATTTAGATCTGGAGTTTAACGAGACCCCGCTGAGACAATCACTGGGTGATTCTCTCCAGGGCCCCCTTTTGAACGCAGACACAGGTGAAATAGTCGCTGGGCTCTTGAACAGTTCTTCTCCATCCAGCAAGGTGGCCTGTGAGATTGCAGGGGACAATTCCCTTCTGGAAGACCTTGTCTTGGACAACATGCCTGAGAATTGGAGCAAGCTCTCGCTAGACATTAGTTTTCCAGACACCGGGAATGACAACCTGGAGACCGACCTGAGCTGGTCCCAGCTCCTTCCTCAGCTGAAATGACCCAGTTGGGCTCACTGAAAATATCGGTGCCGCACGCTCGGAAGGAACCAGTCCTGTACCCTACTGGGACTTCAGCCAATATGGCTCTTGATTAACTCGGAGGTTGCATGAATGATCAAGGAAGCCTTAACTATGGAGCTTGAAAGGAAACTCCCCGTCGTGTTTCCTACAGCTTTTTTTCTTTGCAGATGATGGTTTAGGCAAATTTACAACACCTTGTTAAAGGGGTCAGGTTGTTGAAAGCTCCAGCCAGGGCTGTGAATAGTTTTGGAGACAATTTCCTTCTTTCAAAGCGGCAAAGTGTCTGGGCTACACAAACGCCATCTTGTCTAGCAAGGGCCTTCAAACTTGGCAAGTTTGAGACTTGTGGACTTCAACTCCCAGAATTCCCGAGCTAACATGATTAAGAGAAGGAATTCTGGAAGTTGAAGTCCACAAGTCTTAAAGCTGTCACGTTTGAACACCCCTGTTAGCTAGCCTTGAACCCCTTGATGCTTTGTGTGTGTGTGTGTGTGTGTGAGAGAGAGAGTGATTGCTTATTTTCTCCCTTGGCTTTTTCTAATAATAGGAAGCCTGATTTATACCGATCTCATATCGCTGACTGAAAAGCCTCAACAGGTTCAAGGCCTGCCAGACAGTCAGAAAATAATAATAAAAAAAGAGTACCCCTTCATAGGCTTCCTGCCACATATGTAGCCTAAACCAGAGTTTGCCAATGTTTCCAGCTTTGTGGAACGGCTTGGAAGGGAAGGGCAGAGGGGATCTAGCAAGCAGCCAGAAAGCGTGTGCAGGCAGCTCTATTTCCATCAGCAGTGTGCACGCGTGCCTGCCACTCAATGCAAAATGGAGCGCGTGGATCATGCTCACCCGCCACTTGCCTACGTGAAGATGTGCGTGCATGCGCTCGCTGCCCAGTTGCAAACCCCCTCATGGCCCACGTAGGTTGGGGACCCCCTGGCCTAAAGTCTGAAGAGAAATATTTTAAGGAGTGGTATTTAAGCTAACACTGAAGTGGGATTTGCTTTATTGAGAAAACGCTGCATTTTAGGGCCTAGCTAGAACGCCTTTTGCCTCCCGACGGAAAGCCGCACCCAAGTTCAGGCACAGGAAGATGGAAAGGACAACCCAAAAGGCCACTGCTCTGGTCCCAAGGATTGCTGAAAAGCTGGACTTCTCAGTTTGCAGGCTCCCCCGCGAGCTGGAAGTAGATTGAATTCCTTGATTGAATAAATTCCAGTTGCCTTGATAATCTCCAGCAGTGAAGCAGGGGTTCAGATATAGAGCAAAAGGACACTCTAAGATGGTAGATTCATCCTTGTAAAGTTCTGGATAAGAGATTTCAGTGCAGGTAGTCTTCCATCGAAATGGTCCAGCCTACTCTCTCTCTCTTTTTTTTTGAGAGATGTCTAAAGCAGAACCAGGAAAGGACTATGAGCCGTGTTCGCGGTCCTCGCCGCAGCAATAAAACCCGAAGGTCTGTCCTTTCACACAGTTTCTTCTCTTTAAAATCCTGCTTTGGCCTCCTTGGAAGAAAGAAGGCAGAGGAGGGAGCAGCCTCGACTCAAAAACTGGCCGCCTCAGATGGAAACAAGACTGGCGCTTTCCCAAAAAAGGCGTGCTGAGTTGGGCCTAGAACGGGGGCCTTTTAAGCAGCTTTGATCCGATGATCGTTCCCTTGAAACGTGTTGGAAAATGGGGTTTGAGGTGGTCTTAAGTCAGGGCTCTCCAACTGTAGCAACTTGAAGACTTGCGGACTTCAACTCCCAGCGTTCCTCAGTTCAATTCTGGGAGTTGAAGTCCACAAATCTTCACGTGGCCCAAGGTTGGAGACCCCTGTCCTAAGTGATGCTAGGCAGAAGAGGCACAGAGATGGACCAAGGCATCTAACCACCCCAATTTGGCAATTGTGGCCACTGGTTAAGCAGAATGCTGCCTCCTGGTTTTGAGAGAGCGCATGGCTGCTTCTAAGCGTCCAGCCTTGTCTGAATGGCCCTTCCGTTCTGTGCATACCCTGTCACTTTATCGTTGTTTTGGTAGTCCTCTGCCCTGATTCCAGGGTGGTGTTAGATTCTGCCTGGACAGCTCTGATCTTTGGGAAATGAAATCACTGATGAAAATTTCCCTCTGGTTGGATAACTGCAGCAAACTGAGTCCCTCACGTCCAGCTGGCTGGAATGACGGGAAGGCGGATGGGAGGATCACAAAACACTTGTTTTCTTGCTCCCCTTGCCTCTTACCAGTTTCCTCAGCTGCAAAAGCATAGCATCCATTCCCGAATCCATATCAGGCACTTGCTCCTTTAAATATTTGGAAGCTCCCATCCGTTTTCTTGTGAATTCTTAACTCGGGTGGTGGCTCTTAAAATCGGAATTCAGGTAACTGTGCAATAGCTCTTGCGATGTTTCTGTTCACTCTGGCTTGTCGCAAGCTCACGCCAATGTAAATCTAGCAAATAAATAAAAGTCCCCTTCGAATCAGCCTCATCCTTTGTGACTTCGGTGTGGTTTTCATGGCAACAACACAAATGCGGGCAACAACACAGATTCCCCTCCAGGATGTTTTTCTGACTTTCCCAACATGGCATCCAAGCCCTGTTGCTCTTCCATCTGCTCTTCCACCCATCCAAGATCTTCATGCATTAATCAAATCACGGGTGGGATTCTACCGGTTCTGCCTAGTTCGGCTGAACCGGTAGCTCCAATGGTCATCTGGGAGCGAACCGGTTCGCTCCGATGATCTGCTGTTGGGCCCTGCCACCCGCCTGGGCTCCCATACTGACCTTTATTTCCTGCTTTTGAAGCGCAGCTGCTTTGCATGGCACAGATTGACGTGCATCAGCTGTTGAAGCCACAGGGAGAGTGCAGGATTGCAGGAAGTAGGAAAGCCTCTGTGCCTGTGCAGTGTGTGTGGGGCACACGCATGTGTTCAGAGTATTGCAGAGTAAATTCAGCGCCAGAAAAGTAAACACAGATGACAGGTTTCATTTAACTTCTTTATAAACATAAAGCAAATTTTACAATACCAGTTGTAGATTTCTCCAGCATGGAGCAAACTCAAACAGACACAGACATGTTACAGGTTCAAAGCAGAGCTCTAGTTTTCATCAAGCAAGCAAGTCACAGCAGAGGAGAGAAGCAGTTTCATTTTCAATAGATAGACTTGGAGCTTAACATAGCTTCAGAGTTTAATATAGAGCCATGCCTAGGCTACTTCAAGTTTCAGTTTCCAAACAGTCCTCATTGGCTGACTTAGTTACTATGCCTATTCATTGGCTGACCTTGTTACTATGCTCTATTCCAGTTCATGAATATACTCTGACAGCACATGCGTTTGGTGCATGCGCGCAAAGCACACCCACCAAGCCACGCCCACCGAACCGGTGATAAACCACTTTGAAACCCACCACTGAATTAAACCAACAATAAACACTTTTATGAGGAAGAATCTGTAGATGAAGGAATCTTCTGTTTCTTAAATACATCTGGATTTTAGCCAGGAATGATACTTTTTTTTATCAACATCGATCAGGACACCACAAATGAGTAGGCACAACATGATCTTGGACTGAGTTGTGGGATAAGGATGAGCTAAAAGTGACTCCTAACAAAGGCTGAATTGAAGTGGGCCTCTTCGGAAGGATGTCTTTCTGAATTTAATGGGATTACTCAAGTATGCCTGGGATTACAGAGAAATTAATCTGGTTTATACTAATTTCCGTATTAAACTTCTAAGTCGCACAGGCTTGCTTGCCTTTAACCGAATAGCATGAATAAACCAAGAACAGGCAATCGGGCTACCAGTTCCAAAAATTAAAACCTGACAAGTGGGAAGCAAAATTGGAAGCCCAGGAATGTTTTTAATCACCCCCATCCCTCTGTAGGAAGAAAAAACATCACTGTTTTCCTCCTTCAGCCTTTGACTGAAGTCACAGTTCCTAGGATGTGACATCACAACTAGTTGCTGTGGCAATTCTTCAGTTACGAAAGTGGGAAAACCAACTGTGTAGAAAGTAGAAGAGAGAAGTCCACAGCACAAAGGCAGGTAGTTCCCTTGGCTTCATACATGGGGAAATACAGTTTTTCAATTCCATAATTCAGTTTCGTTAAAATATTCAGAATCGCCTCCTCCCCTTGTTTGACACAGGTTTTCTTCCAAGGTCTTTGAGGTATGTAGGCCTGTAGTTTACACTATAGGGACCCGGTGGCTCAGTGGCTGATGCTGAGCTTGTTGATCAGAAAGGTCGGCAGTTTGGCGGTTCGAATCCCTAGCGCCGCGTAACGGAGTGAGCTCCTGTTCCTTATCCCAGTTTCTGCCAACCTAGCAGTTTGAAAGCAGGTAACAATGCAAGTAGAAAAATAGGGATCACTTCGGTGGGAAGTTAACAGCCTTCCGTGCGCCTTCTGTGTTTAGTCATGCTGGCCACATGACCACGGAGATGTCTTTGGACAGCGCTGGCTCTTCAGTTTTGTAACAGATGAGCACCGCCCCCTAGAACTGGAAACGACCAGCACCTATGTGCGAGGAGAACCTTTACATTTAGATCAGTGGTCGCCAACCAATGGGCCGGGGATCATTGGTGGTCTGCGAGAAAATTTTGGTGTTCTGTAGAGAAATGTCACCCCCAAAGCATCCCCCAAAGCAATTAATCCAGGCTGCGTGGGAACACAAGGCTGCGCCACCCACATGGCCCACGGGAACACAAGGCTTGTGTAGCATTATGAACAACAGGAGGTAGTAAGGGGAAGGGGAAAGGGTGGAGGGGGGAAACTTGCCCCACGCGCCTCACCTGGCCACTGGGCTGCTTCTTTCCGCTTCTTTCTTCTGCTTTTGGCTGCATGCAAGGAAAGCAGCAAAAGTCTTTCTTTCTCTCCCCCAAACCACCAGAAATGAGTCTTTGGGACCCTGCAAGGCCTCCTGCTCCAAGAGGCTGCTCTGGCGCGACAAGTCTCACAAAGACTCATTTCTGGCAGAGTTTGGGGGAGAGAAAGAAAGACTTCTGCTGCTTCTGCTGCTTTTCTTGCATGAAGCCAAAAGTCTCTCTCTCTCTCTCCCCCTGAGAACAGAGCTGGAGACAGTATCCTGCAATCCTAAATAAAGAACGATCGATCGGTAGGAAAACAGGGTGAGGAATTTTCCTGCAGACTTTTTTTGTTATTTTCTCAGGGTCTGGTCCACAGGATTTAAAAATATGAGTTTGGTGGTCTCTGAGGTCCAAAAGGTTGGCGATCCCTGCCTTAGATTACAGTATAGCTATTTACAAGTAGTCCTTGACATACAATCATTCATTTACTGACTGTTTGAAGTTACAATGGCACTGAGAAAAGGGACAGGGCTATTTTTCATGCTTACAACCATTCCGGCATCCCCATAGTCATGTGATCAAAATTCAGGGGTTTGGCAACTAACTCATATTTATGACGGTTGCAGTGTCCCTGGGGTCATGTGATCCTCTTTTGTGACCTTCTGACAAGCGAAGTCAGTGGGGAAGCCAGATTCACTTAACGGCCGTTTTGCTAACTTAACTGCAGTGATTACCTTGACAGCTGTGGCAAGGAAGGTTGTAAAATAGGGGCAAAACTCACTTAGCAACATAAATTTTGGGCTCGGTTGTGGTCGTAAGTCAAAGGCTACTTATAATTTTGGAACAAGAGAAATGTTGCACATTTCTTTCACAAAGCCTTCAATTATCTTTGAATATCTATTGCTGATACCAAACTTTGGAGAAACCTCTCTATTGACTGAGAGATTGTGGTATAAGATTTTTAGAAAATGCCATTTTGATTTTTTCATGCAAATATGGATGATGAGGGAGCCATTTTGAGGTAGTGGATAAAGACCGGGCTGAATGGTATGACCTAGAGGTGGAGTTCTTGCCTCACAATCAGGAGGCTGCGATTTCTATCCTAAATAGAGGCAGATATTTCTCTCTCTGGGCACGTTGAGATTATATCTGCTGAGTAAAACTCCTCATTGGTGATGGGAAGGGCATCTGGCCAGTAAACACTCGGCTCCATTAAGTCGCCCAGACTCCACCCCACAAGGGATTATGGGGTCATTAAAAGACAATGATGATGATAAAGCACCATTCAGTTGCCCAAGCTCCACCCCACAAAGGATTATGGGGTCATGGAAAGATGATGATGATGATGATAAAGCACTGGGCCAGAAACCAAGAGACTGTAAATTCTAGTCCAGCTTCAGCCCGAAGCAGCTGGGTGCTTCTTACCCCTAGGAGAAACAACGCAAGGACAAACGCTTCCAAAATCACGCCAAGAAAACTGAAGGGATTTGTCACCAGGAAAGCTATAAAAAGAACAAAAGGAAACTGATGAATCAGTTTGAACTGCAAACTTTAATGGTTGAATAGAACAAAGAATTAGCAATTCCCATTATAACTAGGCAATGGGCAGAGGTGTCAACATCAATACCAGGTCTTCAAAAGAGCTTGGATAATATTTTCTTCTGCAAAATATTATAGATTTATTGGACTCCATTATCTTTACATCAAAAGGGCTTGAATAAATTATGGTTATTGGCTTTTTAAAGAAAAAAACTTGCGCCATATCCTATCATTGTTTCATTTGGGGGAGAAAGTTATTACGTATATCGGTATTAACTCGACAATGAGATATTTAATATTCCCAGATGTTGTTGTTTTTTTTTTTTGAGCTATGTTTGTATTGCATCAAAATTAATAAGGGAGATTCTAAGAGACTGCCACAAAGAAGAAGGGGGCCAACCTATTCATCAAAGCACCTGAAGGCAGGACAAAAATGTGATGGATGGAAACTAATCAAGGAGAGAGGCATCCTAGAACTAAGGAGAAATTTCCAGGCATTGAAAACAATTAACTAGTGGAACAACTTGCCTCCAGAAGTTGTGAATGCTCCAAAACTGCAAGTTTTAAAGAAGAGACTGGACAGCCATTTGTCTGAAATAATATAAGGTTTCCTGCCTGGCCAGCGGGTTGGGCTAGAAAGGTCCCTTCCAACTCTGTTATTCTGTTAAAGTGGATTCTCCGTGCTCCATTTCTGTCTAAAATATTTAATTCTTCAGCATTAGAAAGTTAAATATAGAATCCAGAGAACTTAATATCTGCAAAAGTGGTTAGCAACCTATGAATCATTCGCATTGATATGTAGATTATCTAGGGGTGATTAAAATGAAACATGGCTACCGCTCACTGAAATGTTTAGAACTTATATATATAAGTATCTCTGAATATATGTGTGTGGTTTTTGGTTCGCTTGTTTTTTTTCTTCTTCCTTTGTCATTTTCTTTCTGGTTTATTTTTCTTCCTGTTGATTTAATTTTTAAATTCAATTAACAACAGTATAATTCTTTAAAAAAAAGACAACAGGCCATCTCTTAGAACAGCATGGAACAACTTTGTTCACAAGTGGTTTCTTTTTGTTCTAAGGCTGGAAGTTCTGGATTGAAACTGACTGAGCTTTGCAAGAAGCATTTTTGAGAGCTCCAGTTGCTGTCACACCATGAGTATGGTTAAGGGTACTACATTTGTCACTAGGGATGACACGATAGCATTGTTCCAATATCTGAGGGGTTATCACAAACCAGTGTTGGGATTCAAATTTTTTTTACTAACGGTTCTGTGGTTGTGGCTTGGTGGGCATGGCAGGAGAAGGTTACTGCAAAATCCCCCTTCCCTCCCCACCCCACTAACCTGCTTTCCAGCTCCGTTCTCTTGTGCAGGGCAACCAAAGAAGACCCAGCCAATCAGCTGGGACTCGATGGGAGGCAGAGAAGAGATGGGGGTGGGGCCAGTCAGAGGTGGCATTTGCCGGTTCTCCGAACTACTCAAAATTTCCACTACTGGTTCTCCAGAACCAGTCAGAACCTGCTGAATACCCACCTCTGGAGTCAAGCTATTCTCCAAAGCACCCGAAGCCAGGAGAAGAAGCAATGGGTGGAAACTAATCAAGGAGAGAAGGCCAGCGGGTGGTTGGGCCATGTGGGCGGCACAGCCTTGTGCTCCTGCACAGCCTGGATTAATTGCTTTTGGGGGGAACATTTCTCTGCGGACCACCAACATTTTCTCATGGACCACCAGTAGTCCCCAACCCACCGTTTGGTTACAAGGCAGATGTAGAGTGAAGGAGATGGCTGATTTATGAAGAACGAGTGTGACCAGGACACAAAAGCCAGAATTGTCTCACCAAGGATGCTTAAGTAACGTATCTGAGAAACCATCTCTCCCGATGGGATTAGACCACCCCACCTGTGCTGGGAGAAGGGACATGTTGTGGATCCTGTCAGCCAGGGAATTTCGGCTGGAGGGATCCAGAAGAGGCTTTTCTGCCGTGGTTCTCACCCTCTGGAAAATTTTGCCCTCCCTCCCAAGGTCAGATCCGCTTCCACCCTTTTGCCCTCCCTTTCCAACGGCCTTGGAAACATGGCTATCCCAACTAACCTGTGGCCCCAATGGGGATGTGGCACAATGGAGGTGGCTGGTGGAACATCTCCACCCCCTCCCTCTGCATCTGCTTGTTATTTTTAAACCAATTTTTAATTTTATTCAAAATATTAAAATGCAAATTCCAAAAGGGAAAAAAATACAAAACAAAACAAAGCTAAACAATTCTACACCCCAAAATGGATAAACAAAACATGTATATACATAAATTGTCATCCCCCTAGTTGAATACTGATAAATCTTTCAAAGATAATAACTCCTCTCCCCCTTGTGAAGCAGGCACACAATTTACAAATTTGTATGATATTGTTTACCCAAACCCACTTAGCCTGACATCTATTCTAGATAGACATCCTGCTTGGTTTTATTTTAATTGCATTTTGAAATGTAAGATGTTCATTTATTGTTTTCATGTTCTATCCTGCATTTTAACAGAATAACAGTTGGAAGGGACTTTGGTGGTCTTCTAATCCAGCCCCCTCCTCAAGCAGGAGACCCTAGACAAAAGGTTGTCCAATCTCATCTTAAAAACCTCCTGTGATGGACCATTCAATAACTTGGTCCTCAACACCAATAAGACCAAGGAGCTTATAGAGGACTATAGAAGGAACAGATCAGACATCCAGCCCTTGCTTATCCATGGAGACCGAGTGGAGCAAGTGGCCAGTTTTAAGTTTCTGGGTGTTACCCTAAAAGAGGACCTGACCTGGGGTGCTCACATTGCAGCCCTGGTCAATAGGGCCCAGCAGAGATTATACTACCTGAGACTTCTCAGAAACCAACCACTGAATGAAAAACTGCTGGTGACCTTCTACCGCTGCACCATAGAGAGTATCTTAACTTACTGCACCGCTGTATGGTTTGCCAATTGCACAGGGGCAGATAGGACAGCACTCCAGAGGGTTAACGTCATTGCCCAGAGGATCATGGGTTGCCCTCTCCCCTCTTTGGAAGAGCTTTGTAGCTCCTGCTGCCTTAAGAAAGTTCAAAACATTCTCAAAGATCCATCTCATCCTGGGAACCCTTTTTTTGAACTATTACCATCTGGCAGACGGTACAGGATAGTAGGCTGAAAAACAGTTTCTATCCCAGGGCAGTAACTCTATTGAATTCTACTGTATAGTGCCATATTAATGCAATATCAGGGGTTTTCAATTCAATGTGTGGAGTGTGAAGGATGTGTGTGTTTATTTTCATGGTCATGATGTGCACTGAAGTTGGTGTTTAGATTTCTTTGTATGAGGTGCCGACAATAAACTAAACTAAACTAAACTAAATTCACAACTTCTGATGGCAAGCAGTTCCACTGATTAATTGTTCTAAACTGTCCAGAAATTTCTCCTTAGTTCTAGATTGCTTCTCACCTTGATTAGTTTCCATCCCTTGTTTGTTTAACCTTCTGGTGCTTTGGGAAATAGGTTGACCCCCCTCTTCTTTGAGACAGACATACAAATATTGGAACACTGCTTTCATGTCACCCCTGAGCCCTTCTTTGCACTGGACTAGACAAACCCAATTCCTTCAAGTGATCTTCACACGTTTTAGCCTCCAGCCCCCTTCATTGAATAAAATAGACATTTTATTCATTGTCTGAAGGCTCTCTAGGGTCGCCCTTTGGATAGATGGGTGGCATGCAAGATGGATCAAATAAATAAAGTATCATAATCAGAGGTGGGTATTAAGCAGGTTCTGACCAGTTTTGGAGAACCAGTAGCAGACATTTTGAGTAGTTCAGAGAACCGGCAAATCCCACCTCTGACTGGCCCCGCCCCCAACTATTCTCTGCCCCCGTTGAGTCCCTGCTGATTGGCTGGGTCTTCTTTGGTTGCCCTGCACAGGAGAATGGAGCTGGAAAGCAGGTTGGTGGGGTGGGAATGGGGATTTTGCAGTAAACTTCCCCAGGAGTGGGGAGGGAATGGAGATTTTGCCTGCCCACCAAGCCACGCCCACAGAACCGGTAGTAAAATTTTTTGAATCTCACCATTGATCGTAACCTTGTTGGAGCTTGTGAGGGCTGTGGGTCACTTTCCTTTTTTCCCCAACTAGGACTCCTCCGATGGCCTTTTCAAGATGTCTACATGGAAAGAGAGGCACTACCTCTGTACGGAGAAATACATACCATGGCCAGGATTTTCTACCCGACCCTACCACAAACTGGCTACTCAGAAGCCTCCGTACACAGATTCCAAAATCAAAGTTCGCCAGAAAATCCGCTGCCCCCTTGAAGAAGCTGTCCTTTGGCACATCTGGGGCTACCACACCTGGTTGGATGTAGGGAGGTTGCCGCCCGTCTACCGATCCAGACCAGACAAGCCTTTTGATAGCAACACCTGGCGATGGATCACTGCTCCCAGGAAGCCTTTCTTGACCGAGCCCCCCGTCCCACCTCCTTCCCTGTTGGATGGGAACACCTACGCCAAGTTCATTGAAGGGGAAGCCTTGTTTGTGGACCTCAGGCACAAGAAACGAGTCCTGGGCCTAACGCAGAAAGAAGTGAACAAGTGTGAGCAACTGAAATTCCGGAGTGAGTGTCGGGCTCCACCTTTAGACGCTCATGGAAACATTATGCCACCCGAAATGCTCAGGCGGTAAGATAGCAATAGCACTTAAGACTTATATACCGCTTTATAGTGCTTGACAGCCCTCTCTAAGCAGTTTACAGAGTCAGCCTGTTACCCCCAACAATCTGGGTCTGTGATGACCCAGAATGTAACACAAACGTGACAAAATCCAAAACATAAAGAAATATCCTTTAATGCCTCCAGATTCACTTAACAATACAGCTAATCCTGACTTATGGCCAACAGTTCATTTAGTGACCGTTTGAAGCTACAATGGCACCGAAAAAGGTGACTCACGACCATTTTTCACACTTTCACACCGTTGCAGTACCCCCATGGTCATGTGATCAACGTTCAGACATTTGGCAACCAGTTCATATTTATGATGGTCACAGTATCACAGGGTCGTGTGATCCCTTTTCGCGACCTCCTGACAATGGGGAAGCCAGATTCACTTAACAAGCCTGTTAGTAATTGAACAACTGCAGTGATTCACTTAACGACTGTGGCAAGAAAGGACATAAAGTGGGGCAAAGCTCGCTTAACAATGGTCTTGCTTAACAGCGGCAATGTTGGGTTCAATTGTGGTCGCATGTTGAGGACTATCTGTATATCAATATGGTAACAAGAAGATGGACAGGTGGAGAGCAGTGAGCCAGGGGAGAGGTAGAGACTGCCATCAATCCAGCAGCCACCTCCGGTATGGAACTCCACAATTTAGTCCTCGCCAGAATTGTCCCTCACCTATAGACAGAATCTTGCCAAATTAAAACAAACCACTTCCATCATTAAAATGTACTCAGAGAACTTCTAGGCAGGAGCTGTGTGGATTCTCTTCCTCCCAACTAAACTATCTAAATTTTGTCTACGAAGATCCAGGTTGTCCCAAAGGTTCTTTTCCCCCGAAAGCTAACTGTACTTTCGTGTGTGTGTCTGTGTGTGTGAAGACATTTCGCTTCTCATCCAAGAAACTTCTTCAGTTCTGACTGAAGAACTGAAGTCAGAACCGAAGAAGCTTCTTGGATGAGAAGCGAAACGTCTTCAAGGAAAAACAAAGTCCAGTTGCCTTTGGGAAAGATATCTAAATATCTTTTAATATATTAATTTGAATGTTTATTTGGCATTAATTTAATATATTTTTAATTATTTTAACTTTTGTATTGCCTGTTTTTTATGTACGCCGCCCTGAGTCCTTCGGGAGAGAGGGCGGCCTATAAATCCAAATAAACTGAAACTGAAACTAAATGCTGCTCTCTCTTGGTCACCCGGAATGCAGCTCTTCCCCTCCTGGGAATCCAGACTACATTCCACTACATTAGCTGTTTCACAAGCTCCCTTCGGTGCTGGAGATTTTGCGTTATCTGAGGAGACTTCCAGGTAGTTGGGTTACAGAGGGACACTGGCAACCTCCAGAGCTGGATTGCATTTCCTTCCTGTTTTGTTCCTCCTCCGTTTTCTTTTGTTCTGACTTTTCTATTTTCCCTCTCAGTTCTGCTGCCTATTAAAAGGGAAGTTCTGGTGCCTTGTGCTATTGTGGTCAACAATTGTGTGTGCCTTCTGTTCAAGCAGTTGGGTCCTGGTGCTCCTTGAGAGTTTCTCAGTTTCCCAGTGTCCTAGTGGAACTCTGAAAATAGAGTCCTCCCAGTGTGTATTTGCAACGGGGCCAATCTCTCCCTTTGGCAGAGAATTTAGGCTTATTTCTTCAGTCCTCATCACAAGGAGACCATCATCCTGGACGGTTGATTCATTCTTAAACAGTCCAGCAACAAACCATGGCTTCTCCATGGCTTGGAAGGAGTTCTTGTTCCGACCTAGGCTTCCCCAACAACACGAAGTCGACTCCTCGTCCCAGTAAACCCCTTTTATTTAGTTTACAGTGAATTCCTCTCCAGCAAAGTCTGGGCCAGCAGTGTTTCAAGAGATTTCACAATTACAGACCTTTATCAGGCTTGGAGAGCTGCCAGGTCGATATCTTCCAAGCACCACTCTGTAACAGACAATACTTGGCAAGGAGTCAGGAACAGATCTTCACCCTAATGAACTGAATTAACTGTCTCCTGCAAACACCCCTCCCCTTTCGCTCTTCTTTTATTCCCTATGGGAGGGGCCATTCACAGTACACCTGTGCCCTTGCTCCCGAGTCGACCCTTGTTCCTTAGCTGTTCCCTTCTTCTGGCAGCTCTGTGCAAGCGCACACTGGGAACAGGCTCCAGCTGTTCTTCTTCCCCACTGATCTCTGACTCTGACAGCAGCTGATAACTGTCAGGCAGCCCTGGCCCCATCTCTGCCTCTGATGTAGAGCCCTCATCAGAGCCTTCCCCAGACTCCAGGACTGGCCCATGTTCTTCCCCAACCTCCTCACTGTCCACATCTGCTGCCAGCTCTGCTGGCCGCTGGTGGGCCACAACCAATCTGGCAAATCTAGGTCTTATCTCAGCTTAATCTAAAATGCCGGTAGACCTCAACCTATGACCAAAACAGAGCCTCAGATTTCTACTGTTGGGTGAGACATTTGTTATGTGAATTTTTGCCTCATTTTACGACCTTTCTGGCCTCAGTCAGGTGCTAAGTTACTAACACGGTTGTTAAGTGAATTTTGGATTCCCCATTGACTTCACTCATCAGAAGGTTGTGGAAGGGGATCACATGACCCCGGGACGCTGAAACAGTATAATATTATAAATTTAAACTATAAATACAAATATAAACCAGTTGGCAAGTGTCTTGAATTTTCATCCTATGGCCATGGGGATGCTGCAACGGTTGTAAGCATGAAAAAAAGTCATATGTCACTTTTCACAGTAGTGTGGTAACTTCGACCCATCACTAAATGAATGGTTGTAAGCTGGGGATTACCTATACCTCTGAGTAATCGGTAGATTATGGTGCATGATAGCAATAGCAATAGACTTATATAGCACTTCAAAGTGCTTTCACAGCCCTCTCTAAGTGGTTTACACAGTCAGCCTATTGCCTCCAATAATCTGGGTCCTCATTTTACCGACCTCGGAAGGACGGAAGGCTGAGTCAACTTTGAGCCGGTCAGGATCGAACTGCTGGCAGTCGGCAGAATTAGCCTGCAATGCTGCATTCTAACCACTGTGCAACCATTGCAGAGATAGCAATAGCACAGACTTATATGCCACTTCACAGTGCTTTACAGCCCTCTCTAAGAGGTTTACAGAGTCAGCATATTGCTTCCTCAACAATCTGGGTCCTCATTTTACCAACCTCAGAAGGATGGAAGGCTGAGTCAACCTTGAGCCGGTGAGGTTGAACTGCCAAACAGCTGGTAGCTGGCAGCCAGCGGAAATAGACTGCAATACTGCATTCTAACTACTGCACCACACGGCTCTTAATATACTTGTAATAGACGTATAATGATAGCAATAGTCAATCAGGATCAAACTGCCGGCAGTTGGCAGAATTAGATGCAATACTGCAGTCTAACCACTGTGTAAACATTGAAGAGATAGCAATAGCACAGACTTATATACCACTTCACAGTGCTTTACAGCCCTCTCTAAGCAGTTTACAGAGTCAACCTACTGGCCCCAACTATCTGGGTCCTCATTTTACAAGCTTTAGGAGGAAGGAAGGCTGAGTCAACCTTGAGCCAATCACGATTGAACTCTTGGCAGAGAGCAGAGTCAGCCTGTAATACCGCATTGTTACAACTGTGCCACTATGTCTTCCTTTCCTTTCCTTTCCTTTCCTTTCCTTTCCTTTCCTTTCCTTTCCTTTCCTTTCCTTTCCTTTCCTTTCCTTTCCTTCTTTCATAGTGTTTGGAAGGATGGAAGGCTGAGTCAACCTTGAGCTGATGAAAAGCGAACTGCCGAGCTGCTGGCAGCCATCAGTCAGCCAAAGTAGTCTGCAGTTCTGCATTCTAACCACTGCACCACCATTGCTCTTACGATGCTGGCTTCTTTAATGCAATCCTGGTAAACAATAGTAACAGTTGTTATTGTTCTCCTTATCTTTTGGACAGATACAAACATCTGCTTTCAGGAAGAACCCCGGCCTCTGTCTGTGTGGCGCTACAACCTGTGATACCTTCTTCTCCAGAATGTTGGCATTATCCCTGTCCGAGCTTTCAACCCCATTACCAAGACTCTGCCGTTAAGTTTGCTCTGAAGAACTGTGGCCCCCTTTACCAGGAAGTGGTGGACAAATACCAGGAACTGGTCCTTTCTGGGAGCCAGATACGGTATTCCACCCCAGTCAGCCAAACAAGCAAACAAGCCTAATCCTACCCTCTAAAAAGTCCAGATTTGGGGTGTCCAAATACAGTCTGGAATAGCTACCAGCATTTCCTCCAATGTTGTCATTTTGGATGTGCATACATTAATTTTATAGTCATTCCTTCTCCCAAGAAGATCTCTGGGAAGTTGAACATACCACTGGGGTCCTCATTCATGATGAACACAGGTCAGAGGTTTGTGGGAATGGAAAGGAAGCAGCATTCGTGCCCTGCTAATGGTAAGAGATGCTAGTTAAGAGCTCCTCATTGACCAATTATTTGTCCAATAGAGAAAAAAACATGTTGATTAGGAAGCACAAACCATCATGGGCACAAATTGCTTTTCTGAACTTTTCTATCAAGCTTCAATGTTGGATACAACGTACATGTGTTGGACCGTATTCTGGATATGTTGTAAGGGGACTACTCAAAATTCAGAGATCCAGTAGCTGTAGGGAGTTAGTTGTAGCCCCTTTGTTCAACATAACGAGGAAGGAGAAAGATGTTCTTCAGCAATAAATAATGATGCTTCTTCCTCACCCTTGACACTTCCATCTTCTGTCCATCTAACTCAAGGGTCTTCAAACTTGGCAAGTTTATGACTTGTGGACTTCAACTCCCAGAACTCCTTTTTAAAATTATTAATAAAGTTTTATTGAATAAAGTGTTAAAAACATAGGACGCGGTGTGATCGTCCTGACATTCCTGTTCGTCATATATATTACAGCTGTCACGCCCCTGTTGGAATCTGATTCTGAGGGGGAAGTTGATTAGCTGACAGGGAGTGGGTGTGTGGCTCCGGTGGCTGTGGAGGAAACTGGGGAAGGGCACAGTCCAGCTGGGCATTCAGAGGAAGACCCAGGCCCACCTCTGCTTCATCCTAGGGCATGCAGGGAGGAACGGAGAAAGGAGCAACATGAGTTACGTGGGTTATAGGGGAGAAAAGGGCCCTGATTCCCTTCATTAGCTGCAGCTGGGAAAACAGGATTTAAAAGGGGCGTTTGCGCACAGCACTTTGCTGGAAGCAAAGCGTGAATTATTTTTGTTTGTCGAGGCTTATCTGGGTTCTGGCGTCCTCCCAACTGTGTGTGTTTCATTATCTTTTGAAGTCTGCAATTCCTTATCCTGCTTTGTCTCATTAATTGCTGCAGTGTGGTTTGTGTTGATTTTTATTTATAATTTATATATACTTTGGGTTCGGACTGAATTTCTTCCCTTTTGTCATGCCCCTGGTGGAAACCAACTCTGAGGGAGAGGAGGAACCACTGACAGGGAGTGGAAGTGTGGTTCCGGAGGTTGTGGAGGAGGCTGGGGAAGGGCAGAGGCCCGCTGGGCAGTTAGAGGAGGACCCAGGCCCATCCCCTCTCCATCCTAGGGCACGCAGGGAGGAGAGGATAAGGGAGAAACATGGTCTACTCAGGAGGAGAGGGCCTTGATCCTCTTCATGGGCTGCAGCTGTGACAACTGGATAAGAAGATGGACCTGCGTACTGGCGAGTGCTGGAAACGAAGCATGCAAATATCTCTAGTTTATGGTTCCTCTCTGAGTTTGGAATCCTTCCCAGTGTGTGTTTTGTTATCTGTGGACATTCTCCAGCCCTATCTTGCCTGGTTTGCGTTGTTTTTTACTCTTTATAATTTAAACAGCATTTTCCTCCTCCTGGTAACTGTTCGTATGGGAGGTTTTTTTGTCTCCAGTCAAGGATATTTGGAGCTTGGAAGCAAAATGAAGGAATAAAAGGGGCTTCACCTGTTTTTTGAGACTGTGTTTATTTTGTATCCCACCCTGGGTCATCACACATTTAAAGACTGTTCTTGGGAGAGTTTTCTTTTCTCCAGCTGAAGATAACTGGACATTGGGGGCCAAGTTGGAGGTATTATAGGGATTTTACCTATTTCTGTGTCTCCCCACCTCACTAACCTGCTTTCCAGATCCATTCTCCTCTGCAGGGCAACCAAAGAAGACCCAACCGGTCAGCTGGGACTCAGTGGGAGGCAGAGAAGAGATGGGGGCAGGGACAGTCAGAGGTGGTATTTGCCGGTTCTCCGAAGTTCTCAAAATTTCCGCTACTGGTTCTCCAGAACTGGTCAGAACCTGCTGAAGACCACCTCTGATGCTGACCAACAGAAGATTTATATAACTGCTGCAAATGCAAAATGAAACAAACACACATATATACACTTTTAGCCAATTCCCATCCTCTCTATATGCAAGAAATGGGGCATGATTTTTTGACCCACTCCCTAGACTGCAAAAATTATGCAGCTCTTTAGTTTAATTATGTTTGGTTCTGTTCACATGGCAGGTTCAACTGAATTGGTCCTGTGACCCAACAATATTTCTTTATACTAGATCTGGAAGGACACAGTCATGCGAACTGGATTGCAGTGTCCTCCATATTGAAGACTGCAGAAGCCTCACCTGCTTCCTTCAGGCCTGCCCACAAAACTTCATTTCATCAATGGTTCTTTTCCCATTGGTCAAGGAGGCAGCGGGAGGTGGGGCATGAGTGCTACAGCCAATTAGCCTTTTGGAAGGCATGTCCTGTGTTGCCAACTCTTGCTGGTGAGTGTAGAAGGCAGAAGGAATGGCCTTGAGAGAAGGAAGAGATCCTATCAAGGCAATAGCAATAGCAATAGCAATAGCACTTAGACTTATATACCGCTTCACAGTGCTTTTTCTAAATGGTTTCAGAGTCAGCCTATGGCTCCCAATCATGTGGATCCTCGTTTTACCAAACTTGTAAGGATGGAAGGTTGAGTCAACCTTGAGTCGGTGAGACTCGAACTGCTGAACTATCCCATCCCATCCCATCCCATCCCATCCCATATTTTCCATTTTATTCTATTCTATTCTGTTCTGTTCTGTTCTGTTCTGTTCTGTTCTGTTCTGTTCTGCTCTGCTCTGCTCTGCTCTGCTCTACCCTACCCTACCCTATCCCATTCCATATTTTCTATTCTATTCTATTCTATTCTATTCCATATTTTCTATTCTACTCTACTCTACTCTGCTCTGCTCTGCTCTGCTCTGCTCTGCTCTGCTCTGCTCTGCTCTGCTCCATTCCATTCTATTCCAGTGCAGTCCACTGTGTTGTATTGTTTTCTATTCTGTTCTTTTCTGTTCTCTTCTGTTCTATTGGATGCCCCTGTAAAGTAGGCGGCACCCACAATGCTCCTGAACTTTATAGCATTTTGAAAATAATCCCATGTCTTTTTTTTATTCCCCAAATAGTCTCTTTCCTCTCTTCGAGCAGCAGCTTTTTACAAAGACAAAAACTGCCTCGACTTTTTTTAATTTTTGCAACGACAACATTTGCGTTGCCAAGAAAGGCTTCTCTCTCTCTCTCTCTTTTTATTGGGAAGTGCTGGTCCAGAGGCTTAAAAGCTTGTCATTCCAACCTCCAATTGGTTTTTTTTTTAACTTGGCAGTTTATTAAGTTGTCTAAAAGCCCAGGGGCTTAAATGGCTGACTCCAACAAAAACGAGAACAGCAGGCCATGTCCAAGCCTAGATTCCGCTCCTTCTTCACAGAAGGAAACTGTTATCTGAAGGAAGCCTGTTCAGGTGTCATTTTGTGAGCTAAAAATGAAGCAAACAACCCAAGAATTGGACTGCCAGTTGAGGTGACAGTCAAATGCATGAAAACTTGCTGGGCCAGGTTTGAATTGCTGGCAAGCCAAGGGACAGGCAAGAAAGTTGTTTAAGTAAGTTGCACCCCCACAAAGAGAAATTATTTATCCTGGGGATCATTAAGGGTAAATGCCCCAAAAGATTAAATGCCTGACTATACATATTATTACAACAGCAAGAATTGCACTAGCACAAGCTTGGAAAATGTCTACCATACCATCAGATTGTTTAATAATCCGGAAACGTTTTGAATCCGCAGAAATGGGTAGACTCACCATAGAATTGAATAACAAGGAAGACTCGGAATATTATGCAACTTGGAACGATTGGTATCAATGGGTAGATAGTAGAAATATGAAAGGTACAGGTTAAAAGTAAGATTCTTTATTTATTTATTTATTTATTTATTTATTTGAACTTATATGCCGCCCCATCTCCGAAGACTCGGGGCGGCTTACAACTAAAACAGGAACAATAAATACTTAAAAAACGATTAAATTAGATTATAAGTTCAAACATTATAAAACCTTAAAACCATCCCTCCCCCAAGGGGGTCACAGCCCGGGTTGGTCAAACAACCAGGTCTTTAGCTCACGAAAGGTGCGAGGTCAGGGGCCAGGAGCCCCAGAGGCAGTTGATTCCAGAGGTCAGGGGCCACAGAAAAGGCTGCTGTGGGAACCGCCAGCCGGCATTGGCCCACGACGGGACCCGAGGAGTCCTTGCCTATGGGCTCGCACGGTATTTGATATTGGAAGAAGACGCTCCCTTAAGTATTTTTTGTATATGTATATGATTAATGAGAACCTGTTGAAATGGATGAATATTTTGGAATGTATGAATGTAGCCAAGATTTTTGTACTGTCAAAGAACGATGGTGAATTGTTCCAACTCATTTTTTTTATATAGACATATTTGTATTTTAATATTTTAATTTCAATAAAGGTTTTTTAACAATTAAAAAAGTAAGTAAGTCGCACCCACTTTTCAGGGGTGGGCTGCTACCGGTTCACCCCCATTTGGGTGAACTGGTAGCTAATTTTATCATTATTAATGGCCGTTTCGGCAAACCTGCAAATCCCAACCACTGGCTGCCCCCACCCTCCTGTCCCCTTCCAGGTGTCTTGACATGGCCTGTAAATACAAGTAAATACAGGGCCTGCATGGAGGCTTGGAGGGGGTGAAAAACAGGCCTCTTGGAGGCTCCGTTTCTGGCCTCCAGAGGGCCTCCAGAGCCTGGGAAGTCCATTTTCACCCTCCCGGAGGCTTGAGGAAAGCCTTTGGAGCCCAGGAAAGGTGAAAAATGGGCCTCCCAGCAGTTCAAGAAGGCCAGAAATAGGCCCATTTCCAGCCTCCAGAGAACCTCTGGAGCCCAGGGAGGCCACTGACTACTGCAATGCTCTCTATTTAGGGCTGCCTTTGGACTATACAGAGGCGTCAGCTGGTGCAAAATGCAGCCACATGGGTTGTGATGGAAGCGACCTGATACTCCCACATGACACCCCTCCTGCGCAATCTGCATTGCTTGCCGGTTGCCCTCCGTGTAAGATTCAAGGTGCTGGTGTTAACCTATAAAGCCCTACATGGCTTGGATCCGGGGTACTTGCAGGAGCGTCTCCTGCCACCAACGAGTTCCAATCTCCCAGTGTGCTCCCATCAGCAGGGCCTCCTCGGGGTGCCGTCGACCAGACGATGTCGGTTGGCAGCTCCCCGGGGTAGGGCCTTCTCTGTGGGAGCGCCCACCCTGTGGAACCAGCTGCCCCTGGGGTTACGGTTGGCTCCTGACCTGCGTTCTTTCCGCCACAATCTAAAGACCTGGCTGTTTTCACAGGCCGGCCTGGATTGAGGGAGACTGGGGGTTTTAATTGGGCATTTTAGCGTGGGATTTTATTGGTTATTTGGATCAGATTAATACTTTTTAAAATATTTGTATGGATGTTATATTTTTGTGTGAGCCGCCCCGAGTCCCTCGAGAGATGCGGCGGCATATAAATCCAAATAAATCAGATCAAAATCAAATCAAATCATTTTCACCCTAAGGAGCCCGGGGAGGATGAAAATGGTGCAGGAGGCCAACTAGGCCACACCCACCATGACTATGCCCACCCAGCAACTGGGAAAGAACCCATTGCTAAAATTTTTGAAGCCCACTCCCATCCCTTTCATGACCTTTTTTGCCAGAATGAAGCAAAAGACTGCAGCGGTTAAGGGACCCCATATGCAGTCGTTAAATGAATTTGGCTTCCCCCATTGACTTGGCTTCTCTGCACCCAGCTGGGAAGGTCCCCAAAAGGGATCACGTGATCCCTGGGAGGGTGCAACTGTCACAAACCCACGCCAGTGGCCAAGCCTCTGGATTTGGATCATGTGACCGTGGGAATCGTCAAATGGGTCATGAGTCACATTTTTGGCAGTGGCGTTGTAACTTTGGTCCGCAAATGAATATTTATTTTTGGATTAACCACGCTTATTTTAATAAGTAGAGATTAGAGTTGGGTGAGGGCTGATAGACAGGCAGCAAAACAGGAAGAGAAGAGAGAGTTGAGCTTTCCAGCTTGGAATACTAGCAATTTTCCTCCTGCTCCTCTTCCCCTTCTTCTACTCTTCCTCCTCCTCTCCTCCTCCTCCCTGCTGCTCCTCCCACCTCCTCCCC
>CM019159.1:8532760-8581040 GCA_009733165.1 Naja naja
TTTTTGCCATCTCACGGATGGATTTTTGGATCTGTGGGACTGGAAGGAAAAAAAAGTCTGTGATGACCCAAAGGGGCATGGCACAAAGACAACACAGTCACATAAGTAAGAAAAGCCCCTTTAATACCTCCAACTTTGCCCCCAGTGTCCAGTTACCTTCGGCTGGAGAAAAAACTCTCCCAAGAACAGTCTTTAAGTGGAGGAAATTCAGTCCGAAAACAAAGTACATACAAACTGTATTAAAAAATCCACACAAACCACGCTGCAGCAATTAACTGGACAGGGCAGGATAAGGAATTGCAGACTTCAAAACACACACAGTTGGGAAGATGCCAGGAACCCAGATATGCCTCGACCATAAAAGATAACTCACGATTTGCTTCCCACGAGTTGCTGTGTGCAAATTCCCTTTTTAAGCACTGTGTTCCCAGCTGCAGCTGATGAAGGGAATCAGGGCCCTTTCCTCCCCCATAAGCCATGCAACCCACATTGCTCCCTTCTCCGTTCCTCCTGCATGCCCTAGGATGAAGAGGGGGTGGGCCTGGGTCTTCCTCTGAACTTCCTCTCCTTTGTTCTACCTCTCCCTGCTGTGCCCATCCGGACTTTGCCCTTCCCCAGTTTCTTCCACAGCCAGTGGAGCCACACTCCCATTCCCTGTCAGCTGCTCCGCCTCCCCCTCGGAATCAGATTCCGACAGGGGCATGACAAAGTCCATCCTTCTTCAAGAGTTGGAGAGTCCAGGGAATCCCACATGCTGCACCCTCTTTAATGCTGGGCCTTACCAATTATATTTCTAGCTCATGTTTCTTCCAGGCACTGCGCTGCCGACTGTTCTTCTACAGCATGGTGGAAAGGTGATAATAATAATAATAATAATAATAATAATAATAATAATAATAATAATGGACCTCCGAAGGGCACTGTGGCTCTTCCAAACCAAAACCAGCCTCCTGTTTCCAGAGAGATCCCTAGGAAATGCATTGGATGATATTCCAGGCTGGGGAGAGTTGTAACTGTTTGTACAGTCATGCTGCAGCGAGGACAATCAATTATGAATGAAATTCATTCTTGAAGAGAAAAGCTTTTGAGAGCCGGACAGGCCGTGGGGAATAAAATAGGTTGAGGAACCGTATTACAAAAAATGCATTTTAAAACGAGCGATTTCCAATGTCACATGCAGAACCGGTGCACAAACCTCACTGCTTTACTTTACATAATGGCATCAAGCAATTACTGTCCAGCTATCACTCAACTTTCCTTTCCTTCCCCCTTCTTTCCTTTCCTTTCCCTTCTCCCCTCTTTCCTTCCCTTCTCTTCTCCCTTCTGTCCTTTCCTTTCCCTTCCCTTCTCCCTTCTTCCCTTCCCTTCTCCCCTCTTCCCTTCCCTTCCCTTCCCTTCTTCCCTCTTCCCTTCCCTTTCCCTTCTCCCTTCTTCCCTTCCCTTCTTCCCTCTTCCCTTCCTTCCTTCTTCCCTTTCCTTCCTTCTTCCTTTCCTTCCTTCTCCCTCTTTCCTTTCCTTTCCTTTCCTTTCCTTTCCTTTCCTTTCCTTTCCTTTCCTTCCCTTCCCTTCCCTTCCCTCCCTCCTCCCTCTCTTCTTCCTTCCTTCCTTCCTTCCTTCCTTCCTTCCTTCCTTCCTTCCTTTCTTTCTTTCTTTCTTTCTTTCTTTCTTTCTTTCTTTCTTTCTTTCTTTCTTTCTTCAAACACTACAGCATTATTTTGGTGAGTGGCACTACTGCTCCAGATGCAATTCCCTGTGATTAATATCAGGTTCTTAGGCAGATTTGACGGATGAGAGTCAGGGAGTCACATCAAGCCTGCAGATTTGGGGCTAAGCTGTCTCAGATGGAAATCTATGGAGATTCTCAGTCATCCACATTATTATGGTTGTCCCAAATGTGCTTTTCTTTGAAGATGTTCACGTGTCATCCAAGAAGCTTCTTCAGTTCTGACCAGATGGTGGGGAATGGAAGGATTTGTATTCCTTGCAGACAGCTGGTCATTTGCATCCTTTTAGAGAGTCAATGAGGCCACTTGGAGGCTCATCTGTGTCCTCAGTTGTCCCAGAGGTGCTTTTTTCAGGAGGCAAACTGGACTTTCTGGTTTTTCCTTTGAAGACATTTTACTTCTCCTCCAAGAAGCTTCTTCAGCTCTGACAGGATGGTGGGGAATAGAAGGATTTATGTTCCTTGCAAACAGCTGGTCATTTGCATCCTTTTATAGGGTTGTTGAGGCCACTTGGAGGTTAATCGGTTAAACGGACTTGTGGGCTGTTTTTTGCTCTTTTTGATCTTCGGAGCTAGGGGTTCACCCAAACTGGTCCGAAGCGGCAGAATCCCACCCCTGACTACTACCTCTAATATTGATCTTCCAAGAGACTGCAGAATGATCTGTTGAGTTCTCTATGAAAGGAGCAATGGCGTCTTAAATAAGTAGCCTGAGCAATCTGGTTGGCACCAATCCTGTTGGCCTTCATTTAAAAGACTTGGCCATTCCCCTAGAGGTTGATCCCAAAATAAATATTTTTAAAAAAAATTGGGAGAGGTGTGTAAATGAGAGCCAGGTTGATTGCTTGCTTTTTGCCTTGGATCGTGATCTTTGTAAACTGTCCAGAGTTGCATTGTTCAAATCGGGCAGCCATATAAATTCATGCACCATATGCAGTGGTGTGATTCAACTGGTGTAACAACCGGTTCGATGAGTGCACACTTTGCTTCTTCAGCTCTGACTGGATGGGGAGGGGGAATGGAAGAATTTATATATCCCGTGCAGACAGCTGGTCATTTGCGTCCTTTTAGAGAGTTGTTGAGGCCACTTGGAGGTTTGTCTGTGTCCTCGGGGCCTCACCTGAGTAGCGCAAATGGATGTGGAGCCTTCTTGGCTGCAGGATGTTTTTCTTCCCTGTGTCCCTTCACTGTTGAAGACAGGTGCAGGCAGCTGGGGATGAGTCTGTGTTGTCTGCATCTCAAACTGAAGTGCAAATGCTTCCTGCAATCTGCAATCTTTGCAGACTACAGGACACAAACCAGAGGTGGTCTTCAGCAGGTTCTGACCAGTTCTGGAGAACCGGTAGCGGAAATTTTGAGTAGTTCAGAGAACCAGCAAATCCCACCTCTGACTGACCTGCCCCCATCTATTCTCTGCCTCCCATTGAGTCCCAGCTGATCGGCTGGGTCTCCTTTGGTTGCCCTGCACTGGAGAATGGAGCTGGGAAGCAGTTAGTGGGGTAGAGAAGAAATGGGGATTTTGCAGTATCCTTCCTCTGGCACGCCACCAAGCCATGCCCACCAAGCCATGCCACGCCCACAGAACTGGTGGAATTCTATTTTTTTGAATCCCACCACTGACAGATAAATTTCCAAGTGAGGAAGAGGATTGAGAAATAACAGCATGAAATTGAACAAAAGAAGGATAAGGAGCGGGACATGATAGTAGTCTTCCAATATTATGTTCCAATGTTAGGGTTAGGGTTAGGGTTAGGGTGAGGTTGAGGGTTGAGGGGAAGGGTGAGGGTGAGGGTGAGGGTTAGGATGAGGGTTAGGGTGAGGGTGAGGGTTAGGTGAGGGTGAGGGTGAGGGTGAGGGTGAGGAGGGTGAGGGTGAGGGTGAGGTTAGGCAGGACAAGAAGCAATGGATGGAAACTAAGGAAGGAGAGAAACAACCTAGAACTAAGGAGAAATTTCCTCACCGTTAGAACAATTAAACAATGGAACAACTTGCCTCCAAAAGTTGTAAAAGCTCCAAGATGGGAGGCTTTTAAGAAGAGATTGGAAAACCATTTGTCTGAAATGGTATAGGGTTTCCTGCCTAAGCAAGGGGTTGGACTAGAAGACCTCCAAGGGTCCCTTCCAACTCTGTTATCCTGTTGGTAAGTCATGTAGATAATAAAAGCTGAAGAGATGCTCCCTCCTAAGAAATTTAATTTAATTTAATAATGGGATTTCTATGCCGCCCTATCTCCCGAAGGACTCAGGGCGGCTTACAACAATAAAAACAAGAATACAAAATTTTAAAAAGCTATCAAATAAGAAACCCCAATACTCATATTAAAACATTAAAACCCACAAACCATTTAAAAACAATTAAAAAAAAACCCCTTCAGTCCAGGTTGGCCGATAGAAAAAGCCATGTCTTCAGGTCGCGATGGAAGGATCGAAGGTCAGGAGCCCACCGGAGCTCCACGGGTAGTTGGTTCCAAAGGTGGGCTCCCCACAGAAAGGCCCTCCCCCTGGGAGCCACCGGCCGACATTGTCTGGCCAACGGCACCCTGAGGAGGCCCTGTCTGTGGGAACGCACAGGGCGATGGGAAACTGTTGCTGGCAGCAGGTGCTCCCGCAAATGCCCTGGACCTAAGCCATGAAGGGCTTTATAAATGATTACCAACACCTTGAATCTCACTCGGAGGGCAACAGGCAACCAATGCAGCTCACGATTAAATTGTGCGTATATTGTTAAGCAAATTAATCACCCAGACAACATGATGTTTATTAAGCACTGGGAAATGTAATTAATAGAACATTAATAAATTTTATTTAAAAAACAACAACAACCTCCCGTTGTGGACATTGGGTTCATTGAGTGACCATCACGTTTCACTGAACAACCACTGCAAAATTGTCATAAAATTGGATCCGTCAGGTGGGTACTTCAACTTAAAACCGTCATATGACATATGACAGAAGTTTCAGGCTCTGTTATAGTTGTAAGTTGAGGACTTCTAGAATGTGTCTTTTAGAAATGGAGCAGAACAGGTCTCTCTAAAGTGTCAAAGTGGAGAAAACCACACCAGCTCAAAAGTTGCTTTAACACATCCTATCAGCAGCCAAAGAAGCACTGGGGGCTGGGTCCTGCCTATTTTGCATTAAATTACATCACTTAAAAATCTATTATTATCAAAACCATGACAGCCAGCCCTGCATAAATCCAGCCCGAGCTGAAAGCACAATAGCTTAGGAAGAACAAACTGTCATTTTCCAGACCAACTTAAGCTGTTAAAATCTTAGCAACGATATTTATCAGGCAAACAATATAATTGGAGCCTGGAAGAGGATCCTTGGGAAGCTTTGGCATAATCTGTGATGTAAGCTTCAATAAAAGTAGATATTGGGAATTAAAAGACAGCTATCAGCTACAGGCGGGTGGCTATTTGAATAGTTATGTGATTTTAGAAAAGAGAAACGACTAAAACTTATTCCAAAACCAGTGTGAATGTCTTGACACTTTCAAAATACAGGCCTTGGTGGCTCAGGCTGTTAAATGCCTGCATTCAAGTTCCAGCTGCCTACAATTACTGTAGGCTCGAATCCCACCAGGCTCAAGGTTGACTCAGCCTTCCATCCTCTCGGGGTAGGTAAATTGAGGACCCAAGATTGTTGGGGGCAAAAAGCTGACCTTGTAAAAATGCCGCTTAGTAATAAGCAGGCATATACAATGGAAGGAAGGCTATTGCTGAGCACACTGGGTTGTATCCCAAAAATTGTAAGCTGCCCTGAGTCTTCGGAGAAGGGCGGCATATAAATGTAATTTAAAAAAAAATTAATGGAATGGAATGGAATAGAGAATGGAATGGAATGCAATAGAATAGACTGGAATAGAATAGAATAGAATAGAATAGAATAGAATAGAATAGAATGGAATGGAATGGAATGGAATGGAATGGAATGGAATGGAATGGAACGGAAAAGAACAGAACAGAATGGAATGGAATAGAGAATGGAATAGAATAGAAAGGAATAGAATGTAATGGAATGGAATAGAGAATGGAATAGAGAATGGAATGGAATGGAATAGAATGGAATGGAATGGAATAGAGAATGGAATGGAATAGGGACTGAATGGAGACGAACAGAACAGAATGGAACAGACCAACAGAACAGAACAGAATGGAATGGAAGAGAATGGAATAGAATAGAATGAATGGAATGGAATAGAATGGAATGGAATAGGAATGGAACAGAACAGAATGGAATAGACAGACAGAACAGGCAACAGACTGGAGTGGACTGGACTGGACTGGACTGGACTGGAATGGAACAGAACAGAGCACAACAGAACACAACAGAACAGAACGGAATGGAATAGAGAATGGAATAAAATAGAATAGAATAGAATGGAATAGAATGGAATGGAATGGAATGGAATACAGAATGTTGTAGAGTAGAGTGGAGTGGAGTGGAATGGAGAACAGAACAGAATAGAATATTCTTTATTGGCAAAGTCTGATTGGACACACAAAGAATTTGTCTCCAGTGCAGAAGCTCTCAGTGTGCATTCAGCAACAGAGAGATATAAACCATAAGATACCAATAGGAGCAGATAGTCAGAAAAAACATAACAGTAAATAGAGTTATTATAGAACATAGAAAAAGACGGTTGGAAGGGACCTTGGAGGTCTTCTAGCCCATCCTCTTGCTCAAGCAGGAAACCCTATACCATTCCGGACAGATCACTGTCTAGAGACTGTCCAGTCTCTTCTTGAAAGCCTCCAGTGATGGAGCACCCACATCTTCAGTTGGACAATCACTTAAAGATGAGCCAGCCATGTGCCAATGAGGACCTAGGTTGCCTTAACAGAGGGACAGAATCAGACAAGGTACTAGTACGCTCTACAAAGCTTTGGTAAGGCCACGCTTGAATATTGCTTCCAGTTTTGGTCCCCATATTATAAAACAGATGCAGAGACTCTGGAAAGAATGCAGAAAAGAGCAACAAAGACGATTTGGGGGTCAGGAGGCTAAAACATATGAAGAAGGGTTGCAGGAATCGTGTTTGTCTAGCCTAGAATAGAACAGAATAGAATACCTTTATTGTCATTGCATTCCACGAATACAAAGAAATTTGAAAGCTACTCCGCCACAGTGCCCCAAACACCACATCACCATCACACTATTATATTTAAAAATTAAAATAATAATAACAATAACAATAATAATAGGACTAAATCACAAATGCACTGTTTGATTCAAGACAATTAGTGCCTTGAAAAGAAACTGTTTCTCAATCTACCATGTTTCCCCGAAAATAAGACACTGTCTTATATTTTTTTTTGGCTCCCAAAAACACACTAGGTCTTATTTTCGGGGTAGGTCTTATATATTTATGGTGCCAAATAGTGGGTGTGAGTGTGTAGGGGGCCGTGTTTCGCGGGTGCACAGTTGCTCCCTGAAAAGTCTTCCTGGAACTGGAGATTTACACTAGGTCTTATTTTCGGGGTAGGTCTTATATTAGGGCAGGTTTAGAAAATAGTGCTAGGTCTTACTTTTGGGGTAGGTCTTATTTTTGGGGAAACACGGTATTAGTCCTCATTTTAAGACACCTATAACGCTTCCCTGATGGTAACAGTTCGAAATATGAATGTCCAGGATGAGAACGGTCTGTGGAGATTTTTAGTGCTCTAGAGAGGAGTCTGGCCTTCGCAATCTCTTCCCGAGAAGAAAGAGAGCAACCGATGATTTTTTTGTGCTGTGTTTATAACCATCTGGAGCATCTTCTTATCCGCTGCAGAGCACCCAGCATGCCACACCGTTACACAGTATGCCAAAATGCTCTCGATGGTAGACCGGTAAAAAGTAACCAGTAACTTCTCACCCAGACCCCACTTTTTCAGCAGCCTCACAAAGTCTAGTGAAAAGGAGGACTAGGGAGGGTGTCAACCAGAGGTGGGTATTCAGCAGCTTCTGACCAGTTCTGGAGAACCGGTAGCGGAAATTGTGAGTAGTTTGGAGCACCGGCAAATCCCACCTCAGACTGGAGTTTTTTTTTTTTTTAAATTACATTTATATGCCGCCCTTCTCCAAGACTCAGGGCGGCTTACAATTTTGGATACAACCCAATGCGCTCAGCAATAGCCTTCATTCCATTGTATATGCCTGCTTATTACTAAGCGGCATTTTTACAAAGTCAGCTTATTGCCCCCAACAATCTTGGGTCCTCAATTTACCTACCCCGAGAGGATGGAAGGCTGAGTCAACCTTGAGCCTGGTGGGATTCGAGCCTACAGTAATTGTAGACAGCTGGATCTTAAGAGCAGGCATTTAACAGCCTGAGCCACCCTGCCACGCCCACCAAGCCACGCCCACAGAACCGGTAGTAAAAATTTTTGAATCCCACCACTGGTGTCAGCCTATTTTCCAAAGCACCAAAGGCAGGACAAGAAGCAACGGATGGAAACTAATCCAGGAGAGATTCAACCTAGAAATAAGGAGACACTTTCTGACAGTGAGAACACAATCAACAGCTTGCCTTCAGGAGCTATGGGTGCTCCTTTCACTGAAGGCTTTTAAGAAGAGACTGGACAGCCATTTGGCCCAGAATATTATAGGATCCCCTGCTTGCGCGGGGGGTTTGGACTAGAAGACCTCTCAAGGCCCCTTCCAACTCTTCTTACTCTGTTCTGTGCTGACCGCCAAGTGAAGAGAAGTCCCACTTCTCCTGGAGGAGATTATCCGTCACGAGAGTCTTCCCTTAAAGAGCTCCTGTAGTAAGAATTCTCAGGGAGCAAACGGAACCTGAGAGGATGATTTAGTATCCTGGAATATTTTGTCATGATTAGTCATTTGCCCACTTAAGAGGGAGAACAAGGATAAATGGCCTGAGTGGCATTTTTGTTGTTGTTATTGTTGCAAGGAACAAAATGGTTTGGCTGCTCATCGTAGATGCTGATAATAACAAAGATTCCTTTTATCCCGACCCCAAGAGTGGACAAACAGCAGTGTGCGCATGTAAAATATGTAGCTGGGAAACAAGCAGAGACCAAACTCAGGTTTGGACCAGTTCGGCCGAACCGGTAGTAAAAACAAAAGCCTCCCACGATCAGCTGAGAGCAAAAAGAAGAGAAAAGCTCAGGATCATCCCTCCCTCCCAACCCCGGGGCTTTTCTCTACTTTTTTATCCTCTCAGCTGATTGGTGTTGACAGGCCTCAGCTGGTGTAGGGAAAGCTGTGCACCGGCGTTAGGCAAAGCATGACCCCCAAGCCACACCCACCGAACCAGTGGTAAACCCATTTGAATCACTTTGCGAGGCACAGAGGCATTCTAACTCACCTCCTGCAAGCCGGCCCGATTCCGGTCACTTCAGCAGCTGCCGCGCAGCACTCTTCTGTGCCGCGCAAAGCAGCTGCGCTTCAAATTCAGAGCATAAAGGTGAGTATGGGAGCCCGCATGGGTGGGTGGGCCCAACAGCAGAGCGGCAGACAGAACCAGTTCAGTCTCTGCTGCTCATTGTCGGCTTGGCAGAACAGGGCCAACCTGGCTGAATACCACCACAACTGACTACTGCTCAGTTGTGGTGGTACATCGAGGATTGCCTGTTGCTTGCCAGTAGAGATTCTGTGAACAATTCTGAACATGCTGGTTTATTAGATTATCAGATAACAGACAATCAGAGTTGGAAGGGATGTTGTAGGTCATCTAGTCCAACCCCCCGCCCAAGCGGGAGACTCTACACCATTTCTGACAAATGGCATCCAATCTCTTCTTGAAGGTCTCCAGTGATGGCGCTCCCACAACTTCTGAGGGCAACTTCTGTTCCATGGGTTGATTGTTCTCACTGTCAGAAAGTTTCTCCTTATTTCCAAGTTAAATCTCTCCTTGTTCAGCTTCCATCCATTATTCCTTGTTTGACCTTCGGGTGCTTTGGGAACTAGCTTGACCCCTTCCTCTCTGTGGCAGCCCCTCAAATATTGGAAGATGCTATCCTGTCTCCCCTGGTCCTTCTCTTCCCTAGACTATCCATGCTCTGTTCCTGCAACCGTTCATCGTACTGTATGTTTTAGCCTCCAATCATCCCCTAATCATCCTGGTTGCTCTTCTCTGCACTTTTTCTAGAGTCTCAACATCTTTTTTATAGTGTGGTGACCAAAACTGGTGTTCAGCTTTGTTTCGGCAGAATCTCATCTGCCATCATCAGGCTTCTGTATTGGGTTCGTCTGTGTGTCATGCTTTCACATCCATTTCAGTTTTAAATTTGGTGCTAGCCTCGTGCTGTGTTAGAATGGTTTTTTCTTCTAACACAGCACGAACCCAATACACAAGCCTGATGATGGCAGATGAGATTCTGCCAAAACATCGCTACAACTTTAAAAGCACAACTACAATGACGTGGGAAAATACCCAAACAAAGCTGAATACCATGCATATAAACACCCGTGAAAACTTAAGAAAACACATATATGTGTGTGTGTGTGTGTGTGTGTGTACTCTTTCCAGTTTTTTTAAATCATCACAGGTCGCTCAAAATCATCTCAATCTTTGAAGTTTAAATTATGTCACCTCACCCCGTTGATTTCTGTTATTCGGGCTGAAGGCAGCCTGCACATGTTTTCCATTGATCCTTGCCATTTTGGATCAATAGCGAAGGGATTTATTTATGGATGTATCTCATCAATTAGCATTTTAATCATACCAAGCAATTTGCATGTAAAATCATTTCTAAATATATCCTTCAAAAACTCCCAATGTCCAGTAATGTATGCATGACTCTGCTGAAGAAAAGCAGGCATGAAACTCATCCACTTTTAAGTGCGACAAATATGCTAATCCTTCCCTCCAAAGATAAAATTTATTAAGACAAAATTGTTCTATTTGATGGAAGAATCGTTGCATATCATTTGAATATCATTTCTTCCTGCGTGGGATTGTGATTCAGGGACCAACATACTGTACTGTCCAGGTAGCCCTCGAATTACAACCACAATGGAGCCCAAACTTTATGTTGCTAAGTGAAACATTTATTGAGTTTTGTCCTGTTTTACGACCTTTCTTGCCACTGTTGTTAAGTGAATCACCGCTCTTATTAGCAACATGGTTGTTAAGTGAATCTGGCTTCCCCGTTGGCTTTGACTTGATGGAAGGTCGCAAAGGGGGATCATGTGACCCCCCTGGGACACTGTAAACCATCATAAATGTGAGTCAGATGCCAGGTGTGTGAATTTTGATCACGTGACCGTGGGGATTCTGCAATGGTCATAAGTGTGAAAAACAGTTATAAGTCACTTTTTTCAGTGCTGTTGTAACTTTGAATGGTCACTAAACAAACTGTTGTAAGTTTGAGGACTACCTGTATAGTGGCCTTGACTGTTGTGGTTTGACAGAAGCCTGTGCAGACGGCAGCGGAATCGGGTGGAGGGGAAGAACGGGGACCAGTCCGGGAGTCTGGAGAGGACTCGGGCGAGGGTCCTGCATCCAAAACAGGGATGGGGCCAGGACCATCTGGGAGTTACGTGCTGACTCCAAAGCCTCCAGAATCTGACAGCAGTGAGGCAGAGGAACAAAGGGAGCCTGTTCCCAGTGCGCACATGCACAGAGCTGCCAGAAGGCAAGAGCAGCTAAGACAAAAGGGGCGACTCGGGAGAAAGGCTTGGAGGTGATTGCCCCTCCCGTAAGATATAAAGGAAGTGCAAAGGGACAGGAACCTTTGCAGGAAGCAACTTTGTTCACTCTGTTCAGATTAAACCTTGAAGCTCTGTGTGGACTTTGTACTTCAGTTGGCTTTTTACAGTTCATTTGGCCCTTTAGTTGTTGGCAGCAATTCAAAGGAGAGAAAGGTGGGTGCTTATCTTGAGGAACTGTTTGGGACTCATTACGGGCTGGGAATACACATAATTCCCAGTGTTGAAATAAAACAAGAGTTGTTTGGACTAAGCGTGTGCTTAATTACGGTCTCAGGAAGCCTTGGTCAGAACATTGACATTAAGTTGCTACTGATGAACACCAGGGCTGTGCACCATAATTGATCATAATCAAGTCATGGACCAACATCCATGGCATATATTACCAAGTTCTAGTTGATGGTAAATAGTAATGCAGTCCCCTTGAATATCTGCCCTGCTGGTCTTTAGGTACTGCATCAGCAGTGATCTCAGGACTGGAGAAATAAAAAAATATTGTCTACGTCAAGCTAAGAGTGACCAGAGATCCTACTATGGATTTGATATGTCGGGAATGTCCATGACATTCAGATTTCAGGACAAGCTAGGGATCCTTCTGCCTTATCTATTTGTTGTACGAAAGGATCCCTGTGATGACCTGTAGTCTCTCAAAATAACCCAAAACCCAAAACATGAATTAAAGTCCAGCAATGCCTTCAACTTAACTGTTTTATTAGTCACAGTTTAAAATCCCAAAAGTAAATAATGAGGCAAAAGGAAAACAAGAACAAACCATATTGCTGAGAGTTCTGAATCAAACCAAGATAAGTAATCATATGTTCCAAGCACATAACCGGGGAAAGTCCTTGGGAAGAACGCCAACAAATATAAACCTCTTTCAAAGGAAACACTAACTTTGATTCCAGCAATTCTGCATACGCAGTTACAAACTTATATACACAGCTCCCAGCTGTAAGCCCTGAGGAGGATCATGGTCCTCTCCTCCCGAGTAGACCACACTTTTCCCTGATCCTCTCCTCCCTGCGTGCCCTGGGATGGATAGGGGATGGGCCTGGATCCTCTTCTGATTGCTCAGCCGGCCTTTGCCCTTCCCCAGCCTCCTCCACCACCTCTGGAGCCACACTCCCACTCCCTGTTGGCTGTTCCTCCTCTTCCCCGGAGTCAGTCTCCACCAGGGGCATGACTGGTCTCAGGAATGGAATTGAAGGACCCCATGTGAGGACCTGGGGCGTGGCACAAAGGCAACACAGTCAGATAATTAGTAGGAGTCCCTTTATTATCTCCAATTTTGCCCCCAATGTCCAGGTTTCCTTCTGGCTGGAGAAAAACTCTCCCAGGAATACCCTATGCCTGCAGAAAATTAAGTCCAAAACATGGTCAACATAAACTGTAACTTAAAGTCCAAACAAGCCAAACTGAAGTAATTATTTTGGCAGGGCAGGAGTAAGAATTTCAGACTTAAAGACACGGCAAAACTCACACAGTTGGGAAGATGTCAGGAACACAGATAAACAATGACAACACAAGATAAAGTCACGTTTGCTCCCAGCAGGCTGCTGCACGAAGGGGAAGGAGATGGAAAAGACTGTGGGGTCCTTGGTGCTGTCTGAGCTGGTTTGTTTTCTTGCAGACGTCTCATTACCAAACTAGGTAACACCATCAGTGCTAGAAGGGGGTGGGGTTTGTGGACATGCGCAAAATGTAATCACTGAACCAGTAGTAACACCGGTTGAATCCTACCCCTGATCTTGAGCCTATCTTCTTGAGTGTTAGCTATTCCTGCCAGCTTAGTATCATCTGCGAATCTGGTAAGTTCCCCTGCTATTCCCTCGTCTAAGTCATTAATGAAGATATTGAAGAGTACTGAGCCTAAGACGCAACCTTGTGGCACCCCACTGATTACTTCCCTCCATGTAGACATAGACCCATTAAGAACTACTCGTTGAGTACTGTTTCTCAGTCAGTTGCGAGTCCATCTAGTAGTGGTGCTATCTGTTCCCCTTTTTTGTAAATCAACATGGCAGGAAAGCTTGTAAAAATAGGGGCAAAAAGGCACTTAATAAGCATCTGCACCAAGAGAAATTCCCTGTGTGTCCAATCACACTTGGCCAATAAAGAATTCTATTCTATTCTATTCTATTCTATTCTATTCTATTCTATTCCATTCCATTCCATTCCATTCCATTCCATTCTAATTCTATTCCATTCCATTCGTTTCTGATTCTATTCTGTTCTGTTCTGTTCCGTTCCATTCCATTCCATTGTTTCTGATTCTATTCTATTCTGTTCTGTTCTGTTCTGTTCTGTTCTATTCTATTCCATTCCATTCTAATTCTATTCTAATTCTATTCCATTCCATCCCATTGTTTCTGATTCTATTCTATTCTATTCTATTCTATTCTGTTCCGTTCCGTTCCGTTCTGTTCTGTTCTGTTCTGTTCCGTTCCATTCCATTGTTTCTGATTCTATTCTGTTCTATTCTATTCTATTCTATTCTATTTCTTTCCTTTCCATTCCATTCCATTCCATTCCATTGTTTCTGATTCTGTTCTGTTCTGTTCTGTTCTGTTCGATTCGATTCGATTCGATTCCATTCCATTGCATTGCATTGCATTGCATTCCATTCCATTCCATTCCATTGTTTCTGATTCTATTCTATTCCATTCCATTCCATTGTTTCTGATTCTATTCTATTCTGTTCTGTTCTGTTCTATTTGATTCAATTCCATTCCATTCCATTGTTTCTGATTCTATTCTGTTCTATTCTGTTCTGTTCTGTTCTGTTCTGTTCCGTTCCCTTCCGTTCCCTTTCCTTCCCTTCCATTCCCTTCCATTCCATTCCATTCCATTCCATTGTTTCTGATTCTATTCTATTCTATTCGATTCTATCTTCACTTAGCAACAGAAACGTTGGACTCAGTTGTGGTCGTAAGTCGAGGACTACCGGTATTTTACAGCCTGCCTTAAGTCCTGCTTTAAGAACTCTGTTCACTTTCAGGCGCTTTGTCCCGGCCTTCTTCTTCTTCCCTTTCCGCCGGGGGTGGGGTGGGTGCGGGGGCAGCCTCGGTTGCTAAATTCTCAACTCCCACCCCTCCCACTTCCAACCCTGCGGAGCTTTCAGGGAGTGAAGTCTCAGCCGTCCTCCTTCGTCCCCGGCTTGCCCCAGTGCCTTCCAGTCGGCGATTCCCGTCCCAAACTTCCAAGCTTGAGGCTCGGATTCAAGGAGCGGGCGGGGGGGGGGGTTCGCTCCCGCTGCTGGCCAAAGAACGAGAATTGCCCCGGTTGCGGCTGCTCTGCAGGGACCGCCGCGCTTGCCAGCACCCGGCTGCCAAGATTTTGCTGCAAACCCTCCGCTCTGCGGCGGCTTTGGGCCCTCTCCCTGCGCGGCGGAGAGCGAGGAGGAGCGCACAGGAGAGCCGCGCTCTCCAAACCGGTGGCTTGGCCTAGGATCCACGCTACCGAGGGGTGGCTGGGGAAAAACCAAGCCCGGGGGAAGGAAGCGATCCAGGGGATCGCCGGCGGGGTGGGGGGAGTGGGAGGGAAGATTGAAGGGACCCTGGGGAGGCCCAGAGGAACCCAATGCAGGCGGCCCATCCGCCGCAGAGAGCGCAGAAGACCCGCCAGGCGGGCCGGCCCGCCACCACCCACCTCGCCAGCCGCAGGCATGGCTGCATTGCGCCGGGTCCGGCTCCGGAGCGGTGCGCAATGTGACCTCGGGTCTTTCTCGGGGAAGGGCGGCGGAGGGCCGGCGGGCGCTTTCCCGGCCGTTCTGGCGGGGGCGCGCCCGGCCGGGCCGAGGAAGCGCAGCGCAGCAGAGCGCAGGACGGGCGCCCCCTCCTCTCTCCTCTCCTCTCTCCCCGCCCTCTCCTCCTCTCCTCCCCGCGCAACGCCTGAGCTGCAGCTGCGCCGAGGCGCTGGCAATTTCTGCTGAGGCTGCAGCGCGGTCGGGGATGGCCGGCCCGGCTCGGCTCTGCTCCGCGTCTGCCGCAAGCGCCCGCCGGCTCCCGCTCTTCGGCGCCCCCCCGAGCCGAGGCAGCTCCGGCCGCGGCCACGCCAAGAGGAGAAGGAGGAGAAGGAGGAGGACCGCGCCGCTCCAGCCATCCTTAAGGCAGACCCGCAGTCCGCTTGCCCGCCTCGCCCTCGCCTCGCCTGCCTTGCCGGAGCTGGGCGGCGGAGGCGGGGGACGCCTAAGGGTCCTCCTCCCTCCGCCTCAACTTCCCCGCCGGGCTCCGCTCCCGGCAACCTCCCCGTAGTAGCCCGACGCGCGTCCAGCGGGCGCCGGCGCTTGCTGGGCGCGGGAGGGCGGGCGGGCGGGGGGCGCGCGGGGGTGGCCGCGGCGCAGTCCGACCGGCGGCGGGGTTGCGGGGCTGAGAGTGCTGCGGGCGACGCGCCTTGACGCATCCTGAAGCGGGCTCGGAGCGCGGGCGCTGCAGCAGGACCGCTCCACCTCCCTCCCCCCCTCCACCGCACTCCACCTCCCGCAGCAAGGTAAGGAGCGCCAGAGCACAACTTTGCGCTGCTTTGCGGGAAAGCTGGGATGCCGCGCGTGAGGAGGAGGAGGAGCGGAAGGAAGGAGGATGGGGTAGGGGGGCCACTGAGCCCGGACTGGTTTTTCCCCCTCCTTGCCCCCCGCTCCCGTGCACAGCGGCCCGCTGTTTAAAGTGCCCCCCCACCGCCCCCAATCTGGACCTGCGGAAGAATGACACTGCCTCCCCTCCCCAAACTTTTAAGGGATCTTCCTGCCTCCACGGGGTGTCCCCCACCTCCCTTCCTCGCTTCCCACTCAGGTGACCGCCTCTCCGCTGCAGTGCATGACCCGACCGGAGGCTGCCCGGGGCGCGTTCGACCTGGTGTGGGGGGGTGGCGATCCGTGAACTTAGCGGGCGTGGAGCTCCGAGGCGGGAGTCGCCGCTCAGGTGGGCAAGCCCGACAGACCTCCGGGCTGGTGTTTCTTTAGAAGCATGCGGCACTTCTGCTTTGGCCTTTTGTGGCATGGCGTGCTGGGCTCGGGAGGGAGGGAAGGAGGGAGGGAGTGGGGGAAAAACCTTTGCTTTTTAAAATGATTACCTTCTTATCCTTTGCAGTCTATGCCCGTAAGCCGTCCCTCCCACCCCCCGCCACCTCAGGGGAGCCCTCGTTTGGTAAGCAAGGGCCAGCCCAGAGCCAGGGAGAAGTCGCCGGAATTTGCTGAGTCGGCATCTGGGCTACCTCACCTCAGCCGCAGCCGCCGCCGAAGCAGCAGCAGCAGCAGCGGTTGGTTGTTTGTTTATTTATTTACTTATCGGTGCGAGGAGGCAAAGTCTGGCAGGAGCCGCAGTGCAACAGCAGCCGCCGCTGCAGCAGCCGCGTGGCCCATCCTGCAAAGAAAAGTCCAAGTGGCCAAAGACTGGCGGAGCTCCATCTCTTAGCCTCTCTCTCTCTCTCCCATTCCCCCCCTCCCTTCCCACCTACACGTGCGCCGGGGCCCGGACTCTCCTCCTGCCTTGGTGGAGCCTGTCCGACTTACTCCTCTGCCTGGTTCCCCCCTCCCCTCGCCCAATGACTAGCCCCCTTCCCCATTTCCGTTCCTTTCTCCAGCCCGGACTCCCTCCGGCTCAGCCCCTTCCCCGTTTGCTCGACTTGCCCTTCTCTTCATCCTTGCCGTCTCCTGTCCACTTCAGCACCTTCCGCACCGATGCGCTAACTCTCTCTTCTCAGGAGCTGTCCACTTCAGCACCTTCCGCAGCGATGTTTTAACTCTGCCGCGGATCCCTTGCTATCCCTCCATCGCTCTCTGGCTGGCTCCGGAAGGGGACTCCTCCTGCCTCGGGCCCCAACTCTCCGTCTCCCACCATGACTGTCATGGCTGGGGACAACCTGGACGAAACCTTGGCTTTGCCAGGCCACCCACAGGACAGCTACCGGCCAGGGTCTCATGAGGACCACGAGTGCTGTGAGAGGGTGGTGATTAACATTGCTGGCCTGAGGTTCGAGACGCAGCTGAAAACCCTGGCTCAGTTCCCCAACACTTTGCTGGGGAATCCCAAGAAACGCATGCGGTACTTTGACCCACTGAGGAACGAGTATTTCTTCGACCGGAACCGCCCCAGCTTCGATGCCATCCTCTATTATTACCAGTCTGGGGGGCGGCTTCGCCGGCCAGTGAATGTCCCTTTGGACATGTTCTCCGAGGAGATCAAGTTCTATGAACTGGGGGAGGAGGCCATGGAGAAATTTCGAGAGGACGAAGGCTTTATTAAGGAGGAAGAGCGGCCCTTACCTGAGAAGGAATATCAAAGACAGATTTGGTTGCTCTTCGAATACCCGGAGAGCTCCGGTCCGGCTCGGGTGATTGCCATCGTCTCCGTCATGGTGATCTTAATCTCCATTGTAATCTTTTGCCTGGAAACCTTGCCAAACTTAAAGGAACAGGAGAAGGACTATAGATTCCGCAACCGCACGGACAACTCCACCACCTCCCGCAAACCCAGCATCTTCACCGACCCCTTCTTCATGGTGGAAACTCTATGCATCATCTGGTTTTCTTTCGAGTTGGTGGTGCGCTTCATCGCCTGCCCAAGCAAGGCCGAGTTCTTCAAGAACATCATGAATTTCATAGATGTAGTGGCCATCATCCCTTACTTCATCACTCTGGGCACAGAGATGGCTGAGCAGAAGGGGCCTCCCAAAGGAGAACAGGCCACCTCTCTGGCCATTCTGAGGGTCATCCGACTGGTAAGAGTCTTTCGCATCTTCAAACTCTCCCGGCATTCTAAGGGACTCCAGATTCTGGGACAGACCCTCAAGGCCAGCATGAGGGAGTTAGGTTTGCTTATCTTTTTCCTTTTCATTGGGGTGATCTTGTTCTCCAGCGCAGTGTACTTTGCTGAAGCTGAGGAATCTGATACTTATTTCGACAGCATCCCCGATGCTTTCTGGTGGGCAGTGGTATCTATGACCACTGTAGGATATGGTGACATGTACCCTGTGACAATTGGAGGCAAAATCGTGGGCTCCTTGTGTGCCATTGCTGGTGTGCTAACAATTGCCCTGCCTGTACCTGTCATTGTGTCCAACTTCAACTACTTCTACCACCGAGAAACAGAAGGGGAGGAACAGGCTCAGTTACTTAAAGTTAGCTCTCCTAACTTAGCCTCTGACTCTGACCTGAGTCGCCGTAGCTCCTCCTCCATCAGCAAATCTGAGTATATGGAAATTGAAGAGGATGTGAACAATAGCATAGACAATTTTAGGGAGGCTACACTGAGAACTGGCAACTACACCTTAGCCAACCAGAACTGTGTCAATAAAACCAAGCTACTTACTGATGTTTAGGCCATGTAGGGAAAGGAAAAAGAAAAACACAAAACAAAACCACGTTGGTAGCTTGGAGAAGTTAAAAGGGGTGAGCAGCCCCTCTTTGTAGATGCTTGACGAATATGTTGTTGAATGCTTTACCTCGAAATAATGTGGTTGCATTGCAAATTTTGCTCAGCGCCTCAAGAAGCTTTCAGGATCCATGAACGAGATTCACAATTTTGGGGGTATTATTATTATTATTTTTTGGGTGGGTGGGTGAGTGGGAGAAAGAGTTTTGTTTCCAAAAGTTATTTTCTGGTGGGTATGAATAGTTAACGATCACTCATGGGATTAGTCTAGTTATAAATAAGTATCATATGCTTCTAGCCCTAGAATTCTTTGCTTTACTTCTTCTTCTTGTTTTGTTCATTCACTTAATTTTTAAACAATCAAACTTGAGAAGGACTTTTACAAATATGCATGGAATTCAGGAAAAGTTTCTATTTTAAAAAAAAACAAAACGACAAAAACCCTGCACAATGCATCTAAGAACATGCATCCAAACTATATTCAGCAGTAATAAAAAGTGCAGTTAGATATTTCCCACTGCTTAGGAGGGCCAATTTAATCCAGTCCCTTGGCAAAAAGGGTTGGCAGGTCTGGTCTACAGATCTACCCACAGCACTTTAGGAAAATATGCCGGGTCATTCTGGGTTTGCGGTACATCCTTCTGAGGCATCCTCATCCCAGGGGTGAGGAGATAAAATGCCTGCAGTGCTGCTAAGGGGTCTTTAAGGGGCAGAAGTTCCTGAGATACCTCCAAAATTGGATGCAAATATTTTTAGCTCCTCACTTGCAAGACAGCACAATAGAATTTAATAGAAGCATGTGGACTTTGATACTTCTTTCTTTTATAACTGCATGCCTGGCCCATTACCTCAGAAAATAGGGAATAAGCTTTTGTTTCGACCCACCTCCTTTTAAAAATAAGTTTGTTTTTTGGTTCTTTCTTTTTGTTTCAATTTGCATTCACCAAAAGTGCACTCCTTTTTATTTCACAAAGTATCTAATTAGTAAGGGAAAAAGTACTGTATTTAAGTGCATATGTTAGTCAAATGGGTACAAACAACTTTTCTTTTTGGAGATCAAAAGCATGTTCCAATATTCAGCATTATGGCCTCTTTGACGAAAAGGCGTAGCTCCAATTAATTAATGCATGAGTTTGGTAAAAAACAAAACACAAAAAAAACCACAAAACAAAATAATGATAATGACAATTCTTTCTGTTTGTTTGTTTAACTGCTTATTGGAACCGAAGGGCCAGGAAGCACTCACTACATAGTTTCAATTATTTTCCTGTGTTTACTCAGGGAAATTAGTTGGCTTCTGCCTTGGTCTTTGTTGGAAAAGAACTGACTTCAACCCTTAAAGGGAGAAAACTCTTACGGAAATGGAAAGGTCAGTTTATATATAGCAATGTCTAAAAGAGTCTGTAAATCAGGAAACACAAAAGAAAACAAAATGAAAAAAAAGGTGCAGAAGCATGCCTTTTGGTGCATTCTTAGAATGTAAAATAAAAACGTATTTATTATATGCATTCAACTTGCAGCCCAGTTCTTTCCACAGCTGTTTGTTTGAATGGGGAGAAACTTTGGGGCTCCCCGAGGACGCCATCAATTGATTTGAGATTGTTGCTTTAGTGCCTTTTTCCTCTTTACACCCACTGAACTGCTGGAAGTACCTTGCGGATGAACTCTGACCTCAGGAGACAAAGCTGGGCCAGTTTGAAGCCAGCCATTGCACCTTGCCCAGCGCGGGCACCATAGAGAGAGAGAAAGGGAGGGAGAGAGAGTTTAGGGGAGGGGCACAGAGGAAGTGGAAGGGCAGGACTACCAACCGTCAGGCAACTTCACCCCCTACCCTCTTTCTGGATTCTTCCTTCGGAGGCAGGATGACTTTGCAACTTGCCTTTGTCTTTGCCAAGTAAGTTGTAATCATTTTGTTTTCTATACAACTCAACTTTTTTCCAGTCCTCTTCTAGAAATTTTGCTGTTTTCCTCATCTCGCCTTTCTTTCTTTCTTTTTTTTGTGGGGTGTGAGTTTGGCAGGAGCTCCTTGGTGTCCTGTCACCAAATAAAGGACAACGCTTTTTTAGCTCTCTCCGCAGGAAGCCAGAGGAGGTTTTGACCACACTCCAAAATTGGGCTACAAATTCCCAGCCGACTGCCCCGTTTATTTCCACCCTGTTTCAAACGTCCCAAATTCGTTGGGATTTTAAACATTCCAGGGCTCTGGGGAAAAAAACACACACCAAAGCTTATACCTGGTCCAAATGAATGGAGGACTGAGGCATGGAATAGTGGAAATGATGTCATCAACCCAACTCTGAGTTCCTTTTTTTTTTTTAAAGAAAAAAGATTCATTCTGATCATTCTTCGGCTTTTACAGTTCCTTGCTTGATGGAAACTTTTCCGAGAGAAGCGAAGTTTCTGAAAAGGCACAAAGCTTGAAGCTCTAGGCTACAGAAGGAAATAATATATATTTTTAAGTCAATGTGGGGTGTTGACATTTTTTTAACGATTCCTTTTTAAAAGTCATAGTTGGGGGTTTCTTCTGACGCATGGATCATATGGACCTCGGCCTTTCCTTCCATTGTAGAGATGATAGATTTTCCCTCAATGCCATTTTCCCAGAAACTACAAAGATGTAACGTTGGTTTAAACTGATAGGGGGAAAAAAAGAGGCAAAAATAATGCAACACTATTTTGCTCAGAATATGAATACAAGGTGCATAAAGCTGCACCTATGTGGCTTCAGTGATTCAGATCAATGGGGAATATTGGTCCAAGGAAGCACATTTCCCTTCCAGGGATCAATGAAAAGGATTTAGAGAACAAGGCCCCTCCACATTTTATATCAGAAGTCTCTTTTGGCCAACTTATTCCTCTATACAACCAGGGGATTGGTAGCCTAAACTAATTTCCACTAAACTCCAGAAAGGTATCCTTGCATTAAACTGACTTGACAGTTGTGTTATCTTTGCAATAAACAGGTTAGTGCCATAGAAGGTCATTGCTCAGGGAGGGAGTTGAGGCCTCGGTCAGCTTGGTTAACTCCTTTGCTCCTTGGTTTGGTGGTCTACACCTGCGTTTATCTACTACTGTTATCAATTCTTGCTCTGCATGTTGATGAGAGGGCCCTGCACGCAGTGGGTTTTGGGTTATGGCTTCCCTTGTTTGCTTCTGGCAAGGATGAGACAATCTTTAAGGGCTTGCTGTAGCTTGGAAATACAAGCATTGCTTCCTCATGTATAATTCACGGCAAAGGAATTAGGTAAATATGGAATAAGGCCATAGCCTCATATCGCATCAGCATTTGGCATGTATGAACATCTTGCAAAAGTTCTTCCTTTCTGTTAAACTCTTGGCTTTGGACTATACGTACTGAAATGTCTTTGCAAGACCTGAAGGTACATCAAATTGTTTACAGAGTCTTCCCAGTGTTTTTTTCAGGGTCTTAATTTACTTTTCGGCCATATATTAAGGAACCAGCGGCCTTTAAAAAATAAGAGATGAGAAGTCGTCCTTGTGAAGATGGGTGTCAGGATTCCAGAAGTTACCCCCCCCTCCAATTAAATCATGAGTCTCAAGCCAAACTTCCAAAACTTCAAAAGGATTTATTGGGAGTTAACATGTCTGGCACTGCCTGGGTATAGCTGACTTTGAGACACATAATTCACTGTCACCATTGACCCTGGTTTCCCCCCACCCCCACCCCCTGGGTGTATTGTAATTCATATTCTCCAATGGGACACATCCATAGCCAAGAGTCATCAATCATGCTCTCCAGTTAGAATTTTGTGCGGCAGAAAACTTCGGTCACCTAGTTACTATCTTTGAAAACATTTATGGAATGCACTGTCGATTTCCAAGCAAACCCCTTTCCCCCCTCTTTCTGTTGGCAACTCTAAAAAGATAATAAACATATTTTATGAGTTGACAATGGGCTCCAAATGGGGAGGACTACTCAGAGTTACAGCTAGAACTCATGTTCCCAATGATCCAAGGGTTGGAGGACTCACATGTGGACCTCAAGTTTCCCATGGTGCAAAAAACACGAATGCTCTGATTCATCTGATGATTCAGAAATTAACCAAGCAAACATTCAAGATCATGTATGTTCACATTCTAAGCACCTTTAGCGTGGCCCTCACAGGGCTCAGAAATATGTTACCCCATTATTTCTTTCAATATGACAAAAGAAAAAAAAAGATAATTATTGGGCAGGAGAAGATCCATATTAAACCCTTTTCATATTAGTTTAGATTTCAGTGTAAATGAGAGAAAATGGGAGGCCATTCTCATCCTGGTCCCTACGTTTTCAAACTGAAAACTAAGTTCATCCCAGCATTGGGGATGACAAATGACCCTTCCTTGAGGTTGGAGGTCAACAAGATAGTCAGGTCATTACTTGATTTGTTTCAAGAAGGGTAATATTTTCCAGGACTTGGAAGTTTCAGATTCTTTCGGAAACTTCTGTAGACAGAAGATCATTAGTTGAAGCTGGAGAACGGAAGTGCTGGAAGAGAAAGTTGAGAGAAGGTGAAGTTCTGAAGCTGATCCTGAGCTTCATTATTTCAGTCTGGAGGCAGATATCTGGCAGTAGATCTCCTATCTCAGGAAATCCCACGGCACATAGCTGAGAGGAGGTGAGACAATTTAGAATAGAATAGAATAGAATAGAATAGAATAGAATAACAGAGTTGGAAGGGACCTTTGAGGTCTTCCAGTCCAGCCCTCTGCTTAGTCAGGAAACCCTATATCATTTCAGACAAATGGTTGTCCAATCTCTTCTTAAAAACTTCCAGTGCTTTAGTGAACATGTAACTATTCTTGTCTTGGAAAGCTAGGTTTAGTTCTCACTGAGAGAGAGAGAGAGAGGGAGAGGGAGAGACCTAAGCCTGGAGACAACCCAATTGGGAGTGAGGACATATCTGAATGAGGGATCTCCAACTTCCCTCCACCTGGAAAATTACTATATTGGGGAGAAGGATTTTCTCCCAACAGAGCAAACTGAAGAGTTGCAGCAATGCCTAGACCTGTTACTACGGAGAGAAGATTTACAGTGACAAGAGAGCATTCAGGTATAGGGTTACTTTACCTGCTTCTTGATAGGACATCCGATCTGCTGCTTATCTGGAGTAGACCAATGCCTGGCTTCTCTAGTTGTTGAAGGTGTTCTGTAGGACACGTTGGGCTCAAAGAGCTGGAATAGTTCTGCCCAAGTAGAATAATGTTAGCTTCTAAGAATGTTCTTTGGTAGTTGGGGACCCATCTGGTCAGTTGATCTCATGCCTTACTCTTCAGTCTACCTGGGTCATATTTGGAGTTGGGAAGACCAGCATGGATGTTCTGCTCCTAATTTGGCTCATCCAAGTACAGAAAGGAAAATGAAAGACTCAGGAGACCTCCTCCTCCTCTTCCTCCTCCTCTTCCTCCTCCTCTTCCTCCTCCTCTTCCTCCTCTTCCTCTTCCTCCCATTAATGCATTTAAATATAACACAAGATTGCAACAAAAATAAAGAAAGTTGATGTACTTTTTTTTTGCTAAACCATATTATTTGAGATAGCAAACTGGGACTTCCCCCAAAATGCATGTAATATTTAAGACAGTTGTTCCTATATTCAGACATAATTTCAAGAAAGTTTTTTTTTTGTTTTTGGAAATGACACAAGCTCACTTTTAGGAAATGTAACTTTGATTCTGTGTTTTCCATGGTATTTTTTTTTTTGAACTCCTTCATGCAAATCAGAAGCTTGTTTGAAATGAAATGGTTCCTTAAGCTTGAGTTTTAGTTTTGTGCTCCGTTGAAATGGACAGCGATGTTGTTGTCATTGGATGCTTCTTCTTAATTTTCCATTTTCGGAGTGGATGATTGATGTCTGGAGGAGGAAAGACATTAATCAGCATTAATCACCACCCAATTAATGAAATTTATAAAATAAACCATTTCTTTGCAATGCTGTGTGGTACATTAATACATCCAAGAACATGTATGATCAGAAAAGAGTTTGCAATCAATTTGGGATTTTTATTCTGATTTATCAGGGGGAAAATGATATGTTGATGCCTGTTGGGTTAGCTATCTTGGCTTCTCCAGCCATGCTCTATACAATTTACAATTTTTGAGCCTCTCCTGCTATTATTTGGGGGAAATATTTCACTTTGGTTAACTGTCTCCATGAAGTTTCTTATAATATCAAATGTATATTTTGCTTTTATACCAAAGTTAACAAGAAAATATTTTTATGACTCAGTTCAGACACACACAAAAGGAAATATTTGAATTTGCTTTTCCCTTTTAGGTGACAATCACACTCCCCGCCCCCCAGTTTGTTAGCTCAAAATGATGTACACAATGGCTGTGTGTAGGAATGTATGTGTGGTTACTTCTCAGAATTCTCAGTTTAATGAATCAGTATTCATTTGAAAGGTTTCTTGAAACAGTGATGATGTGACAAATGTACCATCAGGACAATAAAGCACATGGGTGTTTTTGATTTCCATGATGTACAAATTGTTTCTACATTGGGTCAAGAATGTACCTCATGATCACATTATTGTTGATTTGATTTAACCATGGCTGAAACGGTTTGGTTTGTTAATTTTGGGGGGGGGGGAAGGGCAACAAATATTACATTACATACATATTTAAAGCATAGTTTTCGACTGCACAGGTTTAACGGCTTCTGTTACTTTCACCATCTGTTCATACTCGGCACTGATGATTAAAGATAATTTTTAAGCTTATTCTTACACTCAGGAAAGTTGTGGTTTGTTTATTGTGTGGAGTCTGGTTTTTCTCCTGGTTTTTCCAATGCGTCCAATTGGGAGGATTTGGGAGTTGATGCCTTCCAAAGAAAGAGGGATAAAATAGCCGGATTAATTTTGGACCGTTAGTCCTTTAAAAAAAAAAACCTTGGAAAGGACTGGATGGGATCTTGGAAGAAAAGATGCAAAATAGATGTGGAAAATTGATTTGATTAGTCATCTTCTTGCAATGGAACCTTGTGGATTTGATTTTTTTTTTTTTTTTGGCTATAACTGCATTGGGGCAGTCAGCTGTTATCTGCAGTAGATGATTGACGATTGAATGCATTGAGTTAAGATGAAGTAAAACATGCATTGCTTGCATCTTGTAGCAGAAGAGCAGGCAGAGCTGGCGGTAGTGGTGGAGTGAAGTGAGTCATCAGTTTAGAGTGATTACATTGCCACAAATGGTCGGAATCAAACCCCTCTTGAATTCCTTTGACCGGAATTTTGGTGCCAATTCAGGAGTAAGCTTTGGTTGACTCGACTCTTGTGTATAGCCTGACTCATACATCCTTTCTGAATTGCAACTTAACATATGGTCCTGATCCTTTGTGCCTGACACTTCCTGCTCTTATGGTTGTGGACATACTTATCCATATGATTACCATGGAAAAATAGTTTGTAAAGTCTGGCATTGGCTATCTGGTGGCTTTCTCTGTGTGAAAAATCAGGACCACACTCTTATTTTCCAGTTACACTGATTTATTCCTCATGCCAACAAGATCTAGTCAATTACTGTGTTTCCTCAAAAATAAGACCGTGTCTTATATTAATTTTTGCTCCAAAAGATGCATTAGGTCTTATTTTCAGGGGAAAAATGATACCAAATGTGTCTGCCTGGCTGACAAACTTCATGGGGGCTTATGTTTGGGGTAGGGCTTATATTACGAGCATCCTGAAAAATCATGCCGGGGCTTATTTTCCAGCTGGGTCTTATATTTGTGGAAATATGGTACTAAAATGCGTTCGCCTGGCTGATGATCTTAACTGAGGCTTATTTTTGAGGTAGGGCTTATATTACGAGCATCCTGAAAAATTATGCTAGGGCTTATTTTCCAGTTGGGTCTTATTTTCAGGGAAACACAGTAATGGCCATGACTAAGTTTGCTCTAAATAAGAAAAGAACAGAACTGAAGAGGGGTTGGAAATGGTTGTGGGAATGCAATGATTCTAAGCTGTTCCTTTCTTAACTCCACCACCCCTAGCTCTGCCTCTTCTTCTGCTACAATCTACATCAAAATTTAAAAAAAAGCCCTCCTGCTCTTCCTTGGAACTGGTTGTCCATCACTTCTGGAGGCTAAGACAGATGGCATCGTTCTGCATCCATCCCCCTCTCCTCCTTCCAATTGTCTCTTGTGCTTGTTTTCCTGCTGTGCTTTAAACCTATGGGTTTGGCCCAAAGTCACCTTGAGTGTTGAGATCTGTTTTGGTTGGAGGGTAGGAGAAACCCTGGCTGTTCTTTGGCTCGTGCAAGCAGGGGTAAGGGAATGCTCCATTCTGTATACTTATGTTCGCTTCCCCAGCAACCCTTTCCTTCCTTAATGGCAAAAACTGCAGAGCAGCCGTGAATCACACAGCGTAGGCCAGACCTACACATGCCCTTGAAAAGTTGGGGTGTTAATTTTCAGTTGTTCAGTGTGAAAAAACAAGAACGACAACAATCTTCTGACATCTTCAGCATTTTTCAGAAGTTGTGGTCAATCGATGTGAGTTTGAGCGTGTGTTGCTTAGACTGCTTTAAAGTTAAACTGTGATGACTATAAGATGCAAACGACCTCAGGGGTTGGTACGGATATAGTTGGTGTCTCTTGGAGACCTAGACTCTTCTTCTTGCTACAGGTAAACGCAAGTAGTCCTTGACTTACAACAGTTCATTTAGTGACTGTTGGAAGTCACCAGAGCACTGAAAACAGGGACTTATGGCTGGATTTCACACTTACGACTGCTGCAGCTTTCCCACGGTCATGTGATCCAAATCCAGGTGCTTGGCAACTGACTCATATTTATGACGGTTGCAGTGTCCCGGGGAGGGTGGTCATGGGATCCCCTTTTGCAACCTTCTGACGAGCAAAGTCAAGAGGGGGAGCCAGATTCACTGAACAAACGTGTTCCTGACTTAACAAAAGTGGAAGACAGGCTGCCAAAGGGGGCAAAACTCACTTAACACCTGTCTCGCTTAGCGGCAGAAATGTTGTGCTCAATTGTTGGTTGTAAATCCAGGCCCTATCTGTATTGTTTTGAAAGCCTCACCAAGTTGATAGAGAGAAACATGCTCGTATAGCAACTTTCCCTAAGCAAAACAGACCCGTAGTTTGTTTGTTTGTTTGTTTATTTATTTATTTATTTATTTTATTCATATTTATATCCCGCCCTTCTCCGGAGACTCAGGGCGGCTTACAGTTTTTGGGATACAACCCAATGCGCTCAGCAATAGCCTTCATTCCATTGTATATGCCTGCTTATTACTAAGCGGCATTTTTACAAGGTCAGCTAATTGCCCCCAACAATTTTGGGTCCTCAATTTACCTACCCCGAGAGGATGGAAGGCTGAGTCAACCTTGAGCCTGGTGGGATTCGAGCCTACAATAATAACAGGCAGCTGGAGCTAAGTACTAGGCTATTAGCAGCCTGCACTACCAAGGCCCTTGCCTTAAATGACATTTTAGAAGAGTTTAGCCTGATCCTACAGACTCATGAGGGCGAATCTATGGCACATGTGCCACAGGTGGCAAGCAGAGCCATTTGTGTGGGCACACGAGCCCCAACCAAACTTACCTGCACTACGCATGCGCATGCCTTCCAGCTGATTTCCAGCTCGTTTGAGGCAGTTTTCAGCCTCCCTGGGGCTCGAGAGAAGCCTTTGCAGTCTCGGGAGGATGAAAAACGGGCCTTCCGGAAATACCGGAAGTGACGAAACAGGCCCATTTTTCGGCCTCCCAAGGCTGCAGAGGCTTCTCTTGAGCCTCTGGGAGGGTGAAAACAGCTTCAAACGGGCGGAAAATCATCTGGGAGGTGCATGCATACACAGTGCAAGTAAAGGGGTGGGGTGAGGGTGTTGCGCACACGCATACGCAGGGGGTGGGGTGTGTTGCATTGTGGGTGCTGGCAAGCACACACATGCACTATTGGCACACCACAACAAAAAGGTTCATCATCACTGCTACAGACCATTCATTCCACATGCCTAATTTCACCCCCCTCAAACCCGCAGGACTTGCTCTATTGAATGCTCCAACATTGGAAGTTTTTAAAAAGATGTTGGATAACCATTTGTCTGAAGAGGTGTAGGGTTGCCTGCCTGGGCAGGGGTTGGACTAGAAGACCTCCAAGGTCCCTTTCAACTCTGTTATTCTATTCTATTCTACTAGCAGTGGTCTCTATATCCATTCTTCTCTACTGTGTGGCAAAGAAACTGGAAGCTAAAACTTATGAAGGACGGTTTCAGGAATTGGGTATATCTCATTTGTAATGTGGAAAGCATAGAAATCCATATATATGTATATTTCATTGAAATGTTTTATCCGTTGTGTAAACCTCATAAACCTTTTTGGGAAGGGTGATCTTTACAAGTGGTATGCAAAGAAATGAGACCAAATGAATTAAGGTGAGAACCTCACCTCGGATTAAATTACAGGTATAAAGATTAACAGAGTTGGAAGGGACCTTGTAGGTCATCTAGTCCAACCTCCCACCTAAGCAGGAGACCCTAAACCATTTCTGACAAATGGCAGCCCAGTCTCTTTTTGAAGGCTTCCAGAGATGAAGCTCCCACAACTTCTGAAGGCAACTTCTGTTCCATGGGTTGATTGCTCTCACGGTCAGAAAAGTTCTCCTTATTTCCAGGTTGAATCTCTCCTTGTTCAGTTTCCATCCATTATTCCTTGTCTGGCCTTCAGGTGCTTTGGAGAATAGCTTGACCCCTTCCTCCTCTCTGTGGCAGCCCCTCAAATATTGGAAGACTGCTATCATGTCTCCCCTGGTCCTTCTCTTCACCAGACTAGCCATGTCGAGTTTGTATGTTTAGCCTCCAGTCCCCTAATCATCCTGGTTGCTCTTCTCTGCACTCTTTCTAGAATCTCAACATCTTTTTATTGTGTGGTAACAAAAACTAGATGCAGTATTCTAGGTGTGGTCCAGACGTGGTATTCAGCAGGTTCTGACCAGTTCTGGGGAACCGGTAGTAGAAATTTCGAGTAGTTCAGAGAACTGGCAAATACCACCTCTGACTGCAGATTTTACAGTATCTTTCCCCTGCCATGCCCACCAAGCTATGCCCACAGAACTGGTAGTAAAAAAAAATTGAATCTCACCACTGGTATGGTCTTACTAAGGCTTTATAGAGTGGTATTAGTACCTCACTTGATCTCGATTGTATCCCTCTGTTGATGCAACTTAGGGTTGCATTGGCTTTTTTGGCTGCTGCTGCACATGGCTGGCTCCTATTTAGCTGGTTGTCCACTAAGGCTCCAAGATCCTTCTCACAGTTACTGCTATTGAGCCTGGTTTCACCCAGTCCATATGTGTACTTTTGGTTTTTCTTGCCTAAGTGTAGGACTTTACTTTTCTCTGCTGAAATGCTACATGAGATGATGATGATGATTGGTTAATCTTTAGTGAGATTCACAGCCTTTGGGGCTGGTTAGTAGCTCAACAGCTCACGTCCTAACCAAGGACCTAGGAACTGTTAAGGTAGCATTAGAGGATATAAGCTGCTCCAAGTAGGGTGGTCTCTTTGTAGAATCAGGGTATTCAAGTCTGATAAATTCAGGATTTCCAAATAGCGAGGCAGCCCTTTAGATATTGCTCCAAGGGCTCCAATTACAATTGGGATAACACACAATTTCTTTTTCCAAAGTCGCTCAACTTCAATTTGTAAGTCCCGATACTTTGTGATTTTTCTTGCTGAGTGTCTACAATTTGTGCATCACCAGGTATTGCAATGTCAATGAACCAACCCTTTTTCTTTTCAACTATTGTTATGACAGGTGTGTTGTGGGCCAAGTGCCTGTCAGTCTGAATTCTGAAGTCCCACAAGATCTTGACTTTTTCATTCTCCAGAACCTTCTCAACCTGATGTTCCCAGTAGTTGTTGCTATACTCAAATCCAAATTTTTGGCATAGTTTCCAGTGAATCATTTTAGCAATTCGGTTATGGTGTTCTAAATAGTTTGTGAAATTTTGCTGCATCCACTGATTAAATGGTCGACTCTTTCATCTTTCTCTATTATTATTATTATTATTATTATTATTATTATTATTATTATTATATCTTTAGTGAGATTCACAGCCTTTGGGGCTGGTTGGTAGCTCAACAGCTGGAGTCCTAACCAAGGACCTAGGAACTGTTCAGTAGCATCGGAGAATATAAGCTGTTCCAAGTAGGGTGGTCTTTTTGTAGAATCAGGGTATTCAAGTCCGATAAATTCAGAATTTCCAAATAGCAAGGCAGCCATTTAGGTATTGCTCCAAGGGCTCCAATTACAATTGGAATAACACACGATTTCTTTTTCCAAAGCCACTCAATTTCAATTTGTAAGTCCCGATAACTTTGTGATTTTTTCTTGCTGCGTATCTACAATTATTATTATTATTATTATTATTATTATTATTATTATTATTATTATTAGTGACCAACTGTGTTAAATGTGTTGATTTCCCAGCCTCTAGGCCTGCTTCCTGAATTCCCACTGAATTATCTCCATGAAATCTTTCAGACTTAACAATTATTGTCTAATATCAGAAAAGCGATGAACCCTAAACCTCAACCTCCATCTCTAGCTGCCTTGGAAATGTAAGGATCTTCATCCTGAAATATTGACCAGCTGCTCAGAAATAGAAGTAGTCCTTGACTTACCACATTTCAGTTAGTGACCGTTCAAAGTTACAACGGCATTGGAAAAAAGTAACTTTTTTTTCATGCTTTACGACCATGGCAGCCTCCCTCCGCCACGGTCACCCGATCAAAATTCGGACGCTTGGCAATTGACTCACAGTTATGACGGTTTGCAGTGTCCCGGGGTGTCAATGGGGAAGCCAGATTCACTTAACAACCAAGTTAGTAACTTGATAACTGCAGCGATGAGAAAGGTCGCAAAATGGGACAAAGCTCACGTAAGAAATGTCTCGCTTAGCGGCAGAAATGGGGGCCCCCCCAATTGGGGTCGTAAGTCAGGGACCCTCTGTGTTGTTGTGAGAAGCAAACGACCATGTATGTGCGGTGCAAGAAATCTCCGTGTGCTGAAACCCATTTTATGCACACCCAAGCAATTCCTCGGCTTTCATTAAGATCTGGGCCGTATTAGAGGCGGATGTCCTCTCTTTCCCCTCGGCATCGAAGTAACTATCATTGTGGGTTTCTCTTGTTACAGCAACAGCATCCCTGCCAGCCTCCTTCTTGCCTCCCCTCCTCTCATCTGGCCGTGCTAGAAGAATGACAGATTGTCGGCAGGGTGGGACGGGACAGAATATGGCGGAATATGGCATGACGGTCGTGGATAACTAGATCAGATTCTTACACATATGGCAGAAGGGCAGATCAGCGGGAACAATGCAGCACCAGAATGGGAAATGTACCGAGTTGTACTTGCATTTATGACACTCAGTTGCACTTGCGGGCTGAACAAATTCAAGGGATTGTTTCTTTAAAGGAAAAGCGGAGGAGGAGGAAGAGGTGGAAGGGAAGGAAGGAGGGGAAGAAGAGGAAGAAGGCAGAAGAGGGGGAAGAAGAAGTGGAAGGGGAGAAGAGAGCATCGGCACTCCGTGGTTGAGCTGAGAATCTGGAAGGAGAAGTGAGAAGGAAGGGGGAGAAGCCGCCTTCAGGAGGAAGAGGAAGAGCAGAAGGTGAAAGGGCTCAGAGGTGCAAGGGCGCTCGAAGCTATCTGCAGCAGCACAGGTGACTCGGGTGTAAGGCTGCAAGGTAATGGCTCCTCCCTGAGGAGACAAAAGCCAGCTGAGAAACTGCAGTTCTTTGCAGAAGACAAAGAAGTTTTACGCTTGAGACTGGTGGATGTTAGGAATATCTGAGTTGGTGTTTGGAGACTCTTTGATTTATTGTTGAGGAACTTTATCTGCTGTTCTTGGCAGCCTTGCAAAAACTTGTCAAGGCTCTTTCTTATCGGAGCTAATTGGTTTGAAGCAGCCTTTTACCGGTGAAGGGACGGGATTTGAAAAGAAACATTAAAAGGTTGTGCTGTTACTTTTGTCTCGTGTTTGCTTCCTTGGAACCAGGTTTGGGTCAGAACAGTTGGGCTAACCCTAACCCTGCAAGGCATCCTGCTCCAAGAGGCTGCGCCGGCATGACAAGTCTCACAAACACTCATTTCTGGTGGAGTTTGCGGAAGAGAAAGAAAGACTTCTGCTGCTTCTGCTGCTTTCCTTGCATGAAGCCAAAAGTCTCTCTCTCTCTCTCTCCTCCCTGAGAACGGAGCTGGAGACAGTATCCTGCGATCCCAAATAAAGAATGATCGATCGATAGGAGAACAGGGTGGGGAATTTTCCTGCAGACCTTTTTTGGGATTTTCCCAGGGTCTTTTGGTCAGCGGGATTTAAAATTATGAATTTGGTGGTCCCTGAGGTCCAAAAGGTTGGTGACCCTTGATCTAACCCATAATAGATTGATGTTTGGCAGTATAAATCCTGCTCTTGTGCAGGAAACATCCCATCCTTAGGAACTGGGTTGAGGCGAACTGCCTTGGCAAGTCCATCTTGTGAAGAAGATCGAGATCTACTTTTGGAAGATGGGGCAAAAGCAGAATGATACAGCAGATTAAAAAGTCCAGCAGAATTTCAACTGCATTAAACAAAAATTCTGAGCTTGGCTCGTAAAAGGCCATGGCTGGTCGGACTGTACAGTCCCCAGTTCGAGTTAATTGTTGCATTAGGGTTGTGTTTGACTTTGGGGGAGGGGGAGAGGGGAGGCACTGCTAGGGTGGGAGTGGCCAGCCCTACATCACTCATCGAGGCTCCATTTTTCAGCCTCCCCAAGCTCCATTTTCGCTGGCCAAGGGTTGCAGGAGGCTTTTGTGGCTGAAAATGGAGCCCGGGAGGGCCACCCCCCCCCTCCCAAGCTCTGTTTTTGCTGTGGTCTGCCGGTGGCCTGCAGAGCTGGCAACAGAGTCAGACAGTGGGGAGGAACATGGGCCAGTCCTGGAGTCTGGGGAGGGCTCGGACGAGGGATCTGCATCTGACACAGAGATGGGGCCAGAGCCACCTGAGAGTTATGCGCGGACTCCGGAGCCTCCAGAATCTGACATCAGCAAGGTAGAGGAACAGGGGGAGCCTGTTCCCAGTGCGCGCTTGCACAGAGCTGTCAGAAGGCAAGAACACTGAAGACAAAAGGGGCGACTTGGGAGTAAGGTGTGGAGATGATCGGCCCCTCCCATAAGACTTAAAGGAGGAGCAAAGGGACACGAGCCTTTGCAGGAAGCAACTTTGTTCGTTCTGGTCGGTTTAAACTCTGAAGCTCCGTGTTGACTTTGTGCTCCATTTGGCCTTGTACAGCAAATTAGCCATTTAGTCATTGGCAGCATTTCAAGGGAGATAAAGGTGGGTGCTTATCAGCCTTATCCCGAAAGACTGCGGCAGGCTTCTGTTGGGCTATTCATAAATGGTTTGAGACTCATTACGGGCTGTGAATGCATATAATTCACAGCCATTGAAATTGGTACTGTCTCAGGAAGCCTTGGTCAGAACAGTTTTCATGGATCGATGCACTGTGGGCCGGTCCTTTGCTGTTTCCAGGGTGGGCCCATGGGCCAGATCTAAGCACCTCGTGGGCCAGATTCAGCTCGCCAGCCTTGAGTTTGTAGTTGGTGAATGTCTTCTTCAGTAGCTTTTCCAGTACTTTCAATAAGGCTGGCTTCTCAGGAATGATGTCCTTGAATCGCTGCCTGCAGTGCCAGTGAGCTAGGGAGAAATCTGACAGTTTATTGGAGTTGGCCCATTCTCCAAATTTGTCAAGGTGAACTTCAAAGGCGATTCTGTTTTTTTGAAGTTATGTAGCCAATCCCCTTATCTTGGTGTCACCTGCAAATTGAATATGCATCCTTTCCCCTTCCAACTCTTTGGACATTTATAAAGACATTGAATAGTGCAGAGCTGAAGGCTCTTCAGAAATGTCCTCCAGATTGATCACAAATCTGGAAGGCCAATTTTTACCTCCGGGAATAATACCGATCAATTTACCATCATCCCTTCACTGTGGTTGTTCAATCAGCTGCAAGCCCTCCAGAAGTTAATCAATCAATCAGAATAGAACTTGAGGGGACCTTGGAGGTCTTCTAGTCCAACTCCCCCTGCTCAAGCAGGAAACCCTATACCAGTGGTGGCTAACCTTTTTGGGCTCCTGTGCTAAAAACTGCACATGCATTAGCATGCGTGCACTTGTGTGCCAGCACCCAGAATGCAATGCGTGGCCCCCCAACCCCCTGCACATGCCCACATAATCCCCACCCCCTTACCTGTACTGCACCTCACAGCTGATTTTTCAGCTGGTTTGAGGCCTTTTTCGGCCTCCCAGAGGCTTGGAAAAAGCCTCTGCAAGGCTTTTCAGGCAGAATAATACGCCTGTTTCATCACTTCTGATATTACAGGAAGTGACGAAACAGGCCTATTATTCAGTCTGAAAAGCCTTGCTGAGGCTTTTTCCAAGCCTCTGGGAGGCCGAACGAAAAAGGCCTCAAACCAGCTGAAAAATCAGCTGTGAGCCACACGCATGTGCAGTGAGGTAAGTTTGCCTGCAGCTCGCATGCTGGCACAAATGGCTCTGCGTGCCACTTGCGGCACGGGTGCCATAGGTTTGCCATCATGGCCCTATACAATTTCAGATAGGTGGTTGTCCAGTCTTTTCTTAAAAACCTTCCAGTGATGACGCACCTACAACTTCTGAAGACAAGTTCTTCCACTGGTTAATTGTCCTCACTGTTGGGAAATTCCTCCTTAATTCCATGTTGCTTCTCTCCTTGATTAGTTTCCATCCATTGTTTCTTGTCTTGCCTTCTGGTGCTTTGGAGAATAGGTTGACCCCCCCCCCTCTTCTTTGTGGCAGCCCCCTCAAATACATTTATTCATGTCCACAATGCTATATTGTTTATATTAAGATGAGTCGTGGTGGTGCAGTGGTTAGAATGCAGTATTGCAGGCTAATCCTGCCGACTGCCAGCAGTTCGATCTTCACCGGTTCAAGGTTGACTGGGCCTTCCATCCTTCCAAGGTCACTAAACTGATGACTCAGATTGTTGGGGGCCAATAGGCTGACTCTGTAAGCCACTTAGAGAGGGCTGCAAAGCACTATGAAATGGTATATAAGTCTATGTGCTGTTGCTGTTGCTACTTTACTGAACTATCTCATCCACAGAATTCCCTTCGTCAGTCAAAGCAGTCATAATAAGTGTGTACGCCTGTTATAGATCCTAGCCATGCAAGGATTATGGTAATCTTTTCTAAGGGGTTGAAGACATTTGTCTGAAGTGGTATGTTTCAACAGGGGGTTGGACTAAAAGACCTCCAAGGTCTTTTCCAACTCTGTTATTCTGTTTTGTCCTAATTAGCTTACTGGATACATTAAACCAACTTGTCTACAGTTTCCTGGGCCCTCCCTCTTTCTCATTTTTCATGTTAGAACTTTGTGCGTTTCCAATTTTCCGGCACCTCATTATTCTCCCCTAGGTTTTAAAGATTACAATCAATAGTTTTGAGATAACCTCTGTTAGTTCCTTCAGCTCCTTGGAGAGCTATGTACATTAGCAAATTGAGTTCTTAATACGGTATTTAGAATGGAATGGAACGGAGAATAGAATAGAATAGAGTAGAGTAGAATAGAAAAGAAAATATGGAATGGAGAATAGAATAGAATAGAATAGAATAGAATAGAATAGAATGAGAGAATAGAGTAGAGCAGTGGTTCTTAACCTGGGCATCTCCTCAAGGGCAATTTTATTTTCAGGGGGCAATGGAACGAAAAGGGGTGATGTGGGGGCGAAGGAACAGAAGGGGGGGCAATATGGGGGTGATGGAGTGAGATATATTGGGAGAGAGAGAGAGAGAGAGCTATATTGGTAGGTAGGTAGGTAGGTAGGTAGCCAAAAAGAGAGACAGGTAGGTGGATAGGCAGGAAGGCAGGCAGGCAAACAGACAGACCTTTTGGATGGATGGATGGACAGGCGCTGGTTCAGGTGCGGTACAACAGTCAATGGGGTGAACCTGCAGGGCCAGCGCCTCAAACGCCCCCCTGCCACCTCTTAGCATCCCCAAGGGGGCCAGCAGAGGGGTGCTAAGAGGCGATGGGGGCGTTCGAGGTGCCGGCCGGCCCTGCAGGTTCACCCATCCAGAGCTGGCACCTCCAATGCGGAAGCAGTGGCACGTTACGTGCCGCCACGGCCGCGTTCGACGTGCCACCCCCCTGCCACCTCTTAGCGCCCCTCTGCTGGCCCCCTTGGGGACGCTAAGAGGTGGCAGGGGGCGGTTATGTTGGGGGAGGGGGGCAATGACAACTTCCTCGATGGCTCAAGAGGGCGATTCTTTCAAAAAGGTTAAGAACCACTGGAGTAGAGTACAGTAGGGTAGAATAGAATAGAAAATATGGAATGGAGTCGAGTCGAGTCGAGTTGAGTAGAGTAGAGTAGAGTAGAGTAGAGTAGAGTAGTTTATTGGCCAAGTGTGATTGGATACACAAGGAATTTGTCTCTGGTGCAGAAGCTCTCAGTCTATATACAAACAACAAAGTAATATAATCACACAGTATTTCTTTTTCAGTTTCCAAATGTATTTTTCACCTTCTTTTCTTACTTATTGTAGGAAGATCTCTCTTTCTCTCACTTCTCAAAGATGACTAGCACAGAGGTTGTTCAGTAGCTGAACCTTCTCTTGTTTCCCATTACTATTTCCACATCATTCCCATAAACCGTCTCCCTGCTTTTTCTAGTATATAAGCCAAATCTTCCAAGGAACTTTTTCTTTCTTCTATAAAGATATAAAGGTTTCCCCTCTCCAGTCATGTCTGACTCTAGGGGGGCTGTGTTCATCTCCATTTCTTATCCATGGGAGCCACGTTGTCTGAAGACACTTCTGTGGTCATGTGCCCAGCATGCCTATATGCTGAAGGCTCACAGAACGCTGTTACTTTCCCACCGAAGTGGTACCTATTTATCTACTTGCATCTGTATGCTTTCGAACTGCTAGGTGGGCAGGACCTGAGTGTCAGCGTTCCAGTAACCCTCCATTCCACCCAATAACTCTGAGACAGGCATCTTTTCAAAGGTTCCTTTTTATTTGGATAGTAACTGGCACAACTGGGGAATCCCGAATCTGAAACTTCCGGGCTTCCTTACAATAAGTAAAAACTACAAATCCATCCCTTACACCCATCATCACATCACATGGCCCAATCATCATCCGTCCCAAGTTAAGACTTCCTCTCACTTATGCGCAAAACAACATGACCTTGAATTAGAAAAAGAATGTTATTCTGTCTAACAAGATATATTCCAAGAAATTCCCCCCTCCCACTTTCCCAGGCTCAAATGTGGCAGTGTGGGACCATCTGGTCTCAGTATGGCTTCCAAAGCTGACACTGAGGCAAGAACAGGAGCTCACCCCATCATGCAGTGCTCAGGTCTCGAACCTAACTTATCAGCTTTCCTGCTGACAAACTCAGCGTCTTTCACCGCTGAGCCCACAGTTCCTTGGTCTCCATAATCTCATCTCATTCTGAGCATTAGCCTTCCTACTTCTGTTTCTACCCTCTCCAGCAATCAGCTGATATTCCTTAATGGTCAACCTCTGTTTTCATTTCATGTTCTTTTTCCTTTTACTCCTCAAATGATCACTGAATTTGCTATTCATCTCTAAAGGCTCCTTTAAAGTTTTTCTAATTTTCCTTCTGGTGGGGGGTGAATTGCTCCTGGAGAGACCATGTCCAGTATCTCCCGTTTTAGAAATCCATGTCCCTCTGGGACTTGTTTATCCTTTGGGAATTTGATCATGGTACGTTGTCCATCTTTTGCCTGAGTTAAATTATTCAAATCTTCCTTTCTGAAGTCCAAGCTAAGGGTTGTGTTCTCCCTGTTTTTTCCTGCCGAGTTATCTTGATCTCTGTTATGACATGCTTGCTGTCTCCTAAGGCACCTGACAACTTCAGTCCATCAACTCAATTCCTCTCTGTTGGTCAGAATCAGCTCGGGGATAATTGACATTGAATTTCTCCTTTCCTCCTTTTTTTTAAACAATGAAATTGCCAGCTAGAGAGAATGAGAGAGATTTTAGACTTCTCGTTCCTAGATGAGCAGAAATCTGCCAAAATCGCTAGAGTGGCCTGTTTTGAGAACCTGGTGAGCTGAACCTAGAAATAAAATAGCTAAATACAGTACAGGGTGAATTAATTCCATGTTTGGACTATGTGAATTGTTTTTTTTTTCTTTACATTCCTATCCTGAGAAAACATCTACTCACCCCTCACATCCTGGACACAAACTGTTTCAGTTTCTTCCCTCAGGATGCCGCTACAGGGCATTGCATGCCAAAGCACCCAGATACAAAGATAGTTCCTACTCTCCCCATGCCATCACTCTGCTGAACATCTAATTCCCACAGCACTGTCTTAAACCTAAAGATATTTACCCTGTAGTATGGCTGTGTTACTATTATCCTTCTCATCTTCTCATCTTTCCTGCTGTCTTCTCCTGTTGGTATCTTATGGTTTATTACTTGTTGTCTATGTCTTACGATATATGATTGTAACAATGATTTATGATCTATGACATCACTTTGTTGTGTGTATGTACACTGAGAGCTTTTCAGTGGAGCCAAATCCCCAGTGTGTCCACTCACACTTGGCCAATAATGAATTCTTCTCTTCTCTTCTCTTCTCTTCTCTTCTCTTCTCTTCTCTTCTCTTCTCTTCTCTTCCTCTCTTCCTTCCCTTCCCTTCCTTCCTTCCTTCCCTTCCTTCCCCTCATTCCATTCCATTCCATTCCATTCTCATTCATTTCCCTATTTTATTCCATTCCATTCCATTCCATATTTTCTATTCTATTCTATTCTATTCTCCCTTCCCTTCCATATGTTCTGTTCTGTTCTGTTCCTGTTCTCTTCCCTTCTCTTTATCCACAACTCAAAAACAATTGTGATTTCATCATGATGTTAGTCTGCAATAATTTTTGCTTTTTTTGGTATGGATTTGCAACCCCTGCTTTTTTTTGCTTTTTCACAAGTTCACCAAGCACGATAATAAATTCCCTCTTCTTCTTTCACACTTCTGACACTGAAGTTCCTTTATATATTTTAGACAATTTAGCCAGTGTTGTATGCCATCAGCATGTCATATAAAAATTCTCTTTGGCTTATGGCACAGTGTAAATTTAACCCCAGTTCCTCACATTTTCTCTCATATGTTACATTTATAGTATAAACCAAAATTTCCCCCCTATTTCACCCCACTTCGTCACCTCTTTCCATCGGAAACAGATGGTTTCATTAGGACTTCTATATTCAGAGACATTAATTTTTTTTCCCACTGGGGGTTTGGTTTGTTTCCATACCAAATGGGTTGGTTTTGGCTGGGTTGTTGATTTTAAGTAAGTTCCAGTTTTAGCCTTCCCCTGATGTAGAAGATGGAGTGGTAGAAACCAAAGGGGCGTGCATAAGCACACAATCGTGCCTACCGTCCCTGTCCTATTGTCCCCAATTATTAGTTCCTATTTCTTAAATTTAAACTTATGTTTATTCTTATTTCTATTGTATTGTAAGCTTTTGACAAAATAAATAAATAAATAAAAATAAAACCTGAGGTGGAATCAAAAGACGGATTAGCCTAGAATCCCTACGTAGCCACAATCAAACTAAGTCCAACCTCCCTTGAATTCCCTTGACCCTCATCTAACAGGTGCTGACTGTTAGTTGAGAAGATACCTGTAAGCAATAAATCAGTTTAACTGGACCTTCATGTGTAGATCTGGTCTTTTATGTTTGACACCTGCTTTGTGTCCATGATGCCTAACAGATCCTGTCTGCATTCCCACATTAACATTTCTAGTTTCTCCTCTTTGTGTCCTGTTGTAGAGATGTTGAGACCAGGAATATCAGGGCTTGCTAGTGCTCCTCATATTTCCAAGAACCCATTCCTATCTTGGGCTTTCTTTGTTTCCTACGTGTGGCTGTATTCCTAATGCCCCTGAGTTGTTCAGCTGGGCTTGTGCCTCAGTTTCCCCTCATCTTTTTTGTTTAATTCACAGCATGATTCTGATGGTTTCTTTGGAGACTGTGAAACTTGGACATAATTTCCTTAGATAGATGCGTGATCATGTAGATTGGCTACATAAATAAATAAAGGATATATAAATAAATAAAACCAGTCCCCTCTGGTGTCCAGTTTTTTTAAATCTTATTATATATTTTTTTAAATAAATAATAAAAAGCATTTGGAATGGATTCACATTCTAAAAATCTGGTTTCAAATTTATTTCAGCCCTTTGTCTCTTTGTAACTAAAGATTCTTAACTTTCTAAAATCCTAATTTAATCACCCTTTTGCTTTATATTCTGGGGGGGGGAGTGGAAAGTCCTTAAACTTAACGTTTAAAACTTATTTCAATAAGGATTGAATAAAAATTACTCCGTGCTGTCAAAATTGTCAGTCTAAAGGTTTCTAGTAGCTGAAAAGCAATTAAGCAGCAATTTTGTGTTCCAAGAGATTAGAAAAGGATGTGCAGGAGAGAGACCGAGGGAGGGGTCAAACATATCATTGGTCTCAAGTCTCTTCATGCCTACAAGAGATTTAAGTACAGTCCAGCTTGAATTCCTTTGACTCTTACCTACCGCCAATTTGCTTGGGCCATTAGTAGTTCAGATTCTTGTAGGGAGCTTAAACTTCCAATAAATCTTTATGCCCATTTGAACTCTGATTGACAGGATGTATGCAAGCTTGGTTCCTCCAAGAGTTTCAAACCTTCCAGAGATGATATGAATAATAATAATACTTTATTATCATTGTACGTATATACACAGGATGCACGTTTCAATGAAATTCACATAACACCCAGAGGCCAGGCCCAACACTCACACATGCATGACAATCCCCAAACACACACCCCCACCTGCCAAAATTCCCCGCCCCCTAAAAACACACAAGCATCCACATCACAGACCAAATAATACGGTCCAACAGCTCACTGATGGTGGTCCTTAAGTTCATTGTTAAGTGCAGTTATAGCTCTGGGATAAAAACTGTTCAGAAAATGTGAGGTCTGAGTTTTAATTGCTCTGTGTCTTCTGCCAGAAGGCAACAGTTCACAAAGATCGTAAGCAGGATGGGAAGAGTTGTGTGACTTCCTTAAACAGTGAGATGCGAAGATGTCGTCCAGGGCTGGTAGCTGGAACCCGATGATATTCTGGGCAGTTTTCATGATTCTCTGTAGGGCTTTTTTGTCCGCTACAGAGCTGCTCCCATACCATGCAAGAATGCTGTATGTCAGGACACTCTCAATGGACAGAAGTAGATGCTGAGATAGATTTATCTTCCTGAGCATAAGAACAGCTCTCTGGGGCACTTGTGGGCAATCCAAAGTCATCTTCTTGTCCGGAGAGGAATTACAAAGAGCCAGACCAGACTTTTCATCCCCCAGCATTACTTTTCACAGAGCCATTTTGGGTTCACCATGCCCCACAAATTTGTTTTATAGGGTTCTTGATAGGGTTCTTAACCGTGTCTCTTCCTTGTGAGATATAAATCCCCACTTAAAGTTACTAATTGGAGAATAGCTTGACTCCCTCTTCTTTGGGGCAGCCCCACTCATATTTATGGCGGTTGTAGTCAGGGGTGGGATGCAATTTTTTAAACTACCAGTTCTGTGGGCAGGGCTAGGTGGGCGTGGCCAGGTGGTCATGTGACTGGGTGAGCGTGGGTGTTTTTTTGCCTTCTGGGCCTCGGGGAAGCCTCCTGGGTGAAGCAGTACAACAGCGAGGGGGGAGAATCAGCTGTGCCACGCAATTTAGATTAGCTAGAAAGCAAGAAAACTGATAATTTCCTGCTTTTTAGTTAATCTAAATTGTGCGGCACAGCTGATCTTCGGAAAACAGCTGATCAGTGGGGGAGAAAAAAGGAAATACCTTGATCTTTGGAGCACACCAGTTCGCTCTCAGCTGATCTTCGGAGCTACTGGTTCACCTGAACTGGGCCAAACTGGTAGAATCCCACTCCTGGCTGCAGTGTCCTGGGGTCACATCATCCCATTTTGCGACCTTCTGGCAAGCAAAGTTAATGGGGAAGCCAGATTCACTTAACAATGAGAGGCAAGACAGGCTGTCAAATGAGGCAAACTCACTTCAAAACGGACTCACTTAGCAAAGAAATTTCATGCTCAACTGCGGCCATGAGTCGTATTACTAGCTTAACCGCTTAAATCGAAACCACTCATAACGAAAGGAAGTTGCTCTGGATTCGGTACCGATGCCTTCCCGATGTCCTCTCTGACTTATTTTGCTTTTTGCTTCTCACGAATTTCACGCGAGGCAATCGCATCAGGGAGATCTTTTTTAGCTCCCATCTGTTTATTGGTTAGAAGAGGATCCTTTCCTTGATTTCCATAACTAATTGCAGCCAAATGGAGAATGAAACATTTAATCAACCTTGATTTGCTGTTGATGGTCCTGAGCATATTGAGGACAGAGAATGACTGGTTGATAGAAAGATGAGCTGTGTTTAATGTGAAGGAGACTTCATGCTTTTTCTTGTGTTCAAGCAGAGGGTACGATGGGGATTTTCAAGAGCTGAAACATATGGGGAGATTGACAGTTGTATTCTTTTGCTTGAGCTGCCGATTAAACAGACATCTCTTTCCCTGAAGGACCTTGTCAAAATTCTTTCTTTGTTTTTCATTGAAGACTCACGGAAAGTCCACATTCTGGACAGAGAGGACTGCTGGTTTGAAAGAGCGGTCTACTGGTCATCATTATGGATACTTTTTCTCATCAGTCATCACCATGTGATTAATCGCTTCCATCTAGAATTTATTTTGGTTTTTGACCAATGCATGCTGGATGGAATTAAAATTTAACCTACCAACTGTGCGTATGATATTACCTACATATCCACTCACAGTAAAACCTATGCTTGCATCAAAAATATTGCTCATAATCTTGGTGTAGTATATTTTGTGGAAGAATAGACTGACTGTATAACACTGTTAATATTTCTCATCATGGGGTAGAACGCTTACGTTTTATGATCTTACTAAGCAAAATTTTCCCATTTCAATTTTCAAACCTTTATTGTCAATGCACAACATGTGTACCATGAGCTTGGCTGAGAGAGATATGCTTTATTTATTTTTTTTATAAAAAAGTTTCTTCTTACTCAGTCAGTGTTTTATGAACATGACCCATCAGAGATGAAAATGTAGGCCATCAATGTTAAAATTGATGGAAAGAGCCTTGGTGGTGCAGGCTGTTAAACACCTAGCACTTAGCTCCAGCTGCCTGCAATTACTGCAGGCTCAAATCCCACCAGGCTCAAGGTTGACTCAGCCTTCCATCCTCTCGGGGTAGGTAAAGTGAGGACCCAAGATTGTTGGGGGCAATAAGCTGACTTTGTAAAAATGCCGCTTAGTAATAAGCAGGCATATACAATGGAATGAAGGCTATTGCTGAGCGCATTGGGTTGCGCTCCAAAGATTATAAGCCGCCCTGAGTCTTCAGAGAAGGGCGGCATATAAATGTGAATTTAAAAAAATTGAACAGCCCCCTCTCTACAGAAGGGAGGGATACCACGTCATCTGTCTCCAGTCTACAACACAGTCCTTTCAACAGTTCCAAGAAGGCTCTCCATACCCATTTGCACCACTCAGGTGACCCTGAGGGCACAGAAAAACCTCCAAGTGGTTTCAATAACTCTCAGGAAGAGTGCCAACAACCAGATGACTGCATGGGGTATAAATCTTCAATCAGAATGGAGGAAGCTTCTTGGATGAGAAGCTAAATGTCTTCAAGGAAAACCAAAGCAAATCCAGTTGCCATTTGAAAGTGCATCTGGATCAGTGGTGGTATGCTACTGGTTTGGACCAGTTCAAACGAACCAGTAGTAAAAAAAAGGCCTCTGATTGAGAGTAGGAAAAAAATCCTCGACAATCAGCTAAGAGGAGAAAGAAGAGAAAGGCTTTTCTCTTCTTTCTCCTCTCAGCTGAATTGGTGCTGCAGGCCTCAGCTGGTGTGTGGAAAGCTGCATGTGCGTGTTAGGTGCATGTGCATTAGGTGCATCACGCACACATGTGTGATCCCCGAACCGGTAATGGAACAGGTAGGATCCCACTGCTGACCTGGATGACTGAGAATCTCTATTAAGACGTTTGCAAATTGACGTACATATCTCACGTTACTCCTCTGTATATTTCTTCTCTGCTTTCTTTTTCCCCCCCAAAAAACATAATGCACTTCGACAGTTGACATTTTTTCACTTAAGAAGTATTGTTTTCAGGTCAGTTTTAAGGCCACAAATTCTGGTGAATATCGGGGTGGACCTTCGCCCTTGTCTTAACAAGCAGCTAAGTTTGGCTGAGCAGAAACTGGCCTTGATCTTAGAGCTGGCATGCTCGGTTTCACAGTATGTTCTTAGGAGTTTTGCAATTTGGAATTCCGCCTCCCTGTATCGCTGTTGCTAGGGAGGGATGGATACGGCAACTGCCTGCTTTGTTTGTGCTAAATTCACTTTATTGGGTAAATCCAGGCATGAAAGCAGCTAGTCTTTTGCTGGGATGTCTGAGTGTAGAGCAGGGAACATAAGATTTATGTTCTTCTCTTCTCCCTTCCCTTCCCTTCCTTCAATCCTTCTTTCCTTCCCTCCTATCTGCTTCCTTTCTCTCCCTCTTTCCCTCCCTTCTTCCTCCCTCCCTCCATCTCTCCTCCTTCTTTCCTTCCTTCTCCTCCTTCCCCTCCCTTTCCTTCCTTCCCTTCTGATAACAACCACTCCTCCTGCTGCCTGCTTTCCTTTCTCTCCTCCTCGTCTCTCCTTCCTTTATTCTTTCTATATTTCCTCCACTCCTTCTTTCCATCATTCTTTTTCTCCCACCTCCCTGCCTCCTTTCTCTCTCCCTCCTCCTCCTTCCATAGCTTCCTTCCTTCATTCCTTCCTTCTTCTTTCTCTCCCCACTTACCTCCTTTAACTTTCCTTCAACAACAATCTTCTCCTTCCTCCTCCCTCCACATCCTCCTTCTCACCTCTATATGGCACTAGGAGGTTTTAAAAGAAAAGGCCCAACCCTCCATTGCTACTTAACTTCAAGAGGAAAATAGTTGAGTTTGCTCTGAGATTTATTCAAATGACTCTTCTGGCTTTGGTACTAAAGGCAAGGATCCATTTATAGATCAGTTGCCTGTGTCTTGATCTAATGGAGATCTCTAGAAACTTGCATTGCTTTTGGTTTTCCATGTCACAATGGATATTTCCTTAGAACAGAACGGAGAGTTCAAAGAGTTCCTTCAAAATGCTGCTTTTCTTTTAAAATCACATTATTGTTTTAAATATTTCTGGATTACATCGAATAGGCAATAATCAAATTGGTACCCATGACCTAGTATATCTGTAGAGCAGATGAAATGATTAACGCTGGTCAAAAATTTTGGAGGTGGCTCAGGCTGTTAATTGCCTGCACTTAAGTTCCAGCTGCCTACAACTGCTGTAGGCTCGAATCCCACCAGGCTCAAGGTTGACTCAGCCTTCCATCCTCTCGGGGTAGGTAAATTGAGGACCCAAGATTGTTGAGGGCAATTAGCTGACTTTGTAAAAATGCTGCTTAGTAATAAGCAGGCGTATACAATGGAAGGAAGGCTATTGCTGAGCACACTGGGTTGCATCCCAAACATTGTAAGCCGCCCTGAGTCTCGAGAAGTGGCATATAAATGTAATTTAAAAAAAAAAATTCAAATCTGACAATTAATTCTACTTTGGATGCAACATATTGCTCACATTTTCCAGATCCTCAACTGTTTGTATGACCTGGCAGGGTTTTGTTTGACCGATAGAGGTTGAATCAGCATATTATGACGATTTTCGCACTTACGACCTTATGCATCCCTAGGATCAAAATTCAACTTTGTTCTTATGTGAGTTACTGTGTCCTAAAGTCAGGTGATCCTCTTGTGATGACCTCCTGACCAGTAAAGTCAATGGGGAGCCAGATTCACTTAACAACCTGTGTAACTAAATAACTGCAGTGTTTCACTTAACAAGCGGTGGCAAGAAAGGATGGAAAAGGGGCACAAAACTCAAAATGTCTTACTTAACAACAGAAATTTTGGGCTCAATTGTGTTCTTAAGTTGAGGACTGCCTGTATCCTCTTAACCTCCTACTTCCAACCCAGCTCATAAGGATGGAAGGGAGGGAGGGGAGGGGAGGGAGGGGAAAGAAGGAAGGAACTAACTCGTCTGAATGCACCCCCTACTTCCTTTCACCCTGGCCCGTAAGCCTCCCTGCTGAAGCAGCGTTCAGCTAATATTGGATGGGAATCCACCTATTAGTGCCTTGGGCAGTGATGATTTATTTAAAAGACTTCATAAAAGAACTCGGTAATGGCAGTTTCTATTTTTGAAAGTCCTCTCTCTCTCTCTGGCTTTTAATATATTATATTAATATAATATATATTATATTAACAGACACACACAGAGAGAAAAGAGGGAGAGAGAAATTTCAAAAATAGAAATGGCCATGATGGCAAAATTTGGCCTGAGCCAGATTGGCCAGCTTGCTATTAATAAAAATACTTCCTTCCTTCCTTCCTTCCTTCCTTCCTTCCTTCCTTCCTTCCTTCCTTCCTTCCTTCCTTCCTTCCTTCCTCCCTTCCTCCCTCCCTCCCTCCCTCCCTTTTCTTTTCCTTCCCTTCCTTCCCTTTCTCATCTTCCTTCCTTCCTTCCTCTCTCTCTCTCTCTCCCACTTCTTTCCCTTCCCTTCCCTCACTTTCTCATCTTCCTGGAGGTCAGAATGCAGGACTTCAGGCAAACTCTGCCCACTGCCAGCAGTTCAATTCTCACTGGCTCAAGGTTGACTCATCCTTCCATCCTTCCAAGGTCGGTAAAAGGAGGAGTTAGATTGTTCGGGGCAATAGGCTGACTCTGTAAACCACTCAGACCAAGGCTCTTCAAACTTGGCAAGTTTAAGACTTGTGGACTTCAACTCCCAGAATTTCTGAGCTAGCATGACTGGAGGAGGAATTCTGGGAGTTGAAGTCCAAAAGTCTTAAAGCTGTCAAGTTTGAAGCCCCCTGACTTAGAGAGTGTAAAGCACTAGGAAGCAGCATATAAGTGCTATTGCTCACACTTATTTTCCAAAAGACCAGAAGGCAAGACCAGAACCAACGGGTGGAAATGAATCAAGGAGAGGTGCAATCTGGAATTGAGGAGAAACTTCCCAACAATGAGGACAATTAACCAGTAGAACAGCTTGGCCTTCAGAAGTTGTGGGAGCTCCATCCCTGGAGGTTTTTAAGAAGAGGCTGGACAGCCATTTGTCTGAAATGGTATACGGTCTCTTGCTTGAGCAGGGGGCTGGACTACATGACCTCCAAGGTCCCTTCCAGCTCCATTCTGATCGATTGATAGACCTTCTGACAATGGGGAAGCCAGATTCGCTTAATAACCATGTTACTAACTTGAACAACTGCTGCCATACCCGTAACAGCAGTGGTGGGATCCAGCCAGTTTATTTATTTAGTATTTTATTTATTTTATTGGACTTATAGGCTGCCCTCTCTCCCGGGAGACTCAGAGCT
>CM019159.1:8582040-8598184 GCA_009733165.1 Naja naja
AAAGATCGTAAGCAGGATGGGAAGAGTTGTGGCGGACTTCCTTAAACAGTGAGATCTGAAGATGTGGAGTCCAGGGCTGGTAGCTGGAACCCGATGATATTCTGGGCAGTTTTCATGATTCTCTGTAGGGCTTTTTGTCGCTACAGAGCTGCTCCCATACCATGCAAGAATGCTGTATGTCAGGACACTCTCAATGGACAAGTAGATGCTGAGATAGATTTATCTTCCTGAGCATAAGAACAGCTCTCTGGGGCACTTGTGGGCAATCCAAAGTCATCTTCTTGTCCGGAGAGGAAAACAAAGAGCCAGACCAGACTTTTCATCCCCAGCATTACTTTTCACAGAGCCATTTTGGGTTCACCATGCCCCACAATTTGTTTTATAGGGTTCTTGATAGGGTTCTTAACCGTGTCTCTTCCTTGTGAGATATAAATCCCCACTTAAAAGTTACTAATTGGAGAATAGCTTGACTCCCTCTTCTTTGGGGCAGCCCCACTCATATTTATGGCGGTTGTAGTCAGGGGTGGGATGCAATTTTTAAACTACCAGTTCTGTGGGCAGGGCTAGGTGGGCGTGGCCAGGTGGTCATGTGACTGGGTGGCGTGGGTGTTTTTTGCCTTCTGGGCCTCGGGAAGCCTCCTGGGTGAAGCAGTACAACAGCGAGGGGAGAATCAGCTGTGCCCGCATTATTTAGATTAGCTAGAAAGCAAGAAAACTGATAATTTCCTGCTTTTAGTTAATCTAAATTGTCTGCACAACTGATCTTCGAAAACAACTGATCAGTGGGGGAGAAAAAGGAAATACCTTGATCTTTGGACACACCAGTTCGCTCTCAGCTGATCTTCGAGCTACTGGTTCACCTGAACTGGGCCAAACTGGTAGAATCCCACTCCTGGCTGCAGTGTCCTGGGGTCACATCATCCCATTTTAGACCTTCTGGCAAGCAAAGTTAATGGGGAAGCCAGATTCACTTAACAATGAGCAAGACAGGCTGTACAAATGAGGCAAACTCACTTCAAAACGGACTCACTTAGCAAAGAAATTTCATGCTCAACTGCGGCCATGAGTCGTATTACTAGCTTAACAGCTTAAATCGAAACCACTCATAACGAAAGGAAGTTGCTCTGGATTCGGTACCGATGCCTTCCGATGTCCTCTCTGACTTATTTTGCTTTTTGCTTCTCACGAATTTCACGCGAGGCAATCGCATCAGGGAGATCTTTTTAGCTCCCATCTGTTTATTGGTTAGAAGAGGATCCTTTCCTTGATTTCCATAACTAATTGCAGCCAAATGGAGTGATTTAATCCTTGATTTGCTATGGTGAGGGACAGAGAATGACTGGTTGATAGAAAGATGAGCTGTGTTTAATGTGAAGGAGACTTCATGCTTTTCTTGTGTTCAAGCAGAGGGTGCGATGGGGATTTTCAAGAGCTGAAACATATGGGAGATTGACAGTTGTATTCTTTTGCTTGAGCTGCCGATTAAACAGACATCTCTTTCCCTGAAGGACCTTGTCAAAATTCTTTCTTTGTTTTTCATTGAAGACTCACGGAAAGTCCATTCTGGACAGAGAGGACTGCTGGTTTGAAAGAGCGGTCTACTGGTCATCATTATGGATACTTTTTCTCATCAGTCATCACCATGTGATTAATCGCTTCCATCTAGAATTTATTTTGGTTTTGACCAATGCATGCTGGATGGAATTAAATTTAACCTACCAACTGTGGTATGATATTACCTACATATCCACTCACAGTAAAACCTATGCTTGCATCAAAAATATTGCTCATAATCTTGGTGTAGTATATTTTGTGGAAGAATAGACTGACTGTATATAACACTGTTAATATTTCTCATCATGGGGTGAGAACTACGTTTTATGATCTTACTAAGCAAAATTTTCCCATTTCAATTTTCAAACCTTTATTGTCCAATGCACAACATGTGTACCATGAGCTTGGCTGAGAGAGATATGCTTTATTTATTTTTTTTATAAAAAAGTTTCTTCTTAGTCAGTGTTTTATGAACATGACCCATCAGAGATGAAAATGTAGGCCATCAATGTTAAAATTGATGGAAAGAGCCTTGGTGGTGCAGGCTGTTAAACACCTAGCACTTAGCTCCAGCTGCCTGCAATTACTGCAGGCTCAAATCCCACCAGGCTCAAGGTTGACTCAGCCTTCCATCCTCTCGGGGTAGGTAAAGTGAGGACCGATTGTTGGGGGCAATAAGCTGACTTTGTAAAAATGCCGCTTAGTAATAAGCAGGCATATACAATGGAATGAAGGCTATTGCTGAGCGCATTGGGTTGGCTCAAAGATTATAAGCCGCCCTGAGTCTTCCAGAAGGCTGACATATAAATTAATTAAAAAAATTGAACAGCCCCCTCTCTACAGAAGGGAGGGATACCACGTCATCTGTCTCCAGTCTACAACACAGTCCTTTCAACAGTTCCAAGAAGGCTCTCCATACCCATTTGCACCACTCAGGTGACCCTGAGGGCACAGAAAAACCTCCAAGTGGTTTCAATAACTCTCAGGAAGAGTGCCAACAACCAGATGACTGCATGGGGTATAAATCTTCAATCAGAATGGAGGAAGCTTCTTGGATGAGAAGCTAAATGTCTTCAAGGAAAAACAAAGCAAATCCAGTTGCCATTTGAAAGTGCATCTGGATCAGTGGTGGTATGCTACTGGTTTGGACCAGTTCAAACGAACCAGTAGTAAAAAAAAAACCTCTGATTGAGAGTAGGAAAAAAATCCTCGACAATCAGCTAAGAGAGAAAGAAGAGAAAGGCTTTTCTCTTCTTTCTCCTCTCAACTGATAGTGCTGCTGGCCTCAGCTGGTGTGTGGAAAGCTGCATGCGTGTTAGGTGCATGTGCATTAGGTGCACTGCGCGCATGTCGATCCCAGACCGGTAATGGAACAGGTAGGATCCCACTGCTGACCTGGATGACTGAGAATCTCTATTAAGACGTTTGCAAATTGGGCGTACATATCTCCACGTTACTCCTCTGTATATTTCTTCTCTGCTTTCTTTTAAAAACATAATGCACTTCGACAGTTGACATTTTTCACTTAAAAGTATTGTTTTCAGGTCAGTTTTAAGGCCACAAATTCTGGTGAATATCGGGGTGGACCTTCGCCCTTGTCTTAACAAGCAGCTAAGTTTGGCTGAGCAGAAACTGGCCTTGATCTTAGAGCTGGCATGCTCGGTTTCACAGTATGTTCTTAGGAGTTTTGCAATTTGAATTCCGCCTCCTGTATCGCTGTTGCTAGGGAGGGATGGATACAGCAACTGCCTGCTTTGTTTGTGCTAAATTCACTTTATTGGGTAAATCCAGGCATGAAAGCAGCTAGTCTTTTGCTGGGATGTCTGAGTGAGAGCAGGGAACATAAGATTTATGTTCTTCTCTTCTCCCTTCCCTTCCCTTCCTTCAATCCTTCTTCCTTTTTCCTTCCTATCTTCCTCTTCCTTCTCCTCCCTCTTCCCTCCTCTTCTTTTCCCTTCCTCCTCGTCTCCTCTTTCTGCCCTCCTTCCTTCATCCTCTTCCATTTCCATCCTTCCATTTTCTTTCCTTTTTGATCAACAACCATCCTCCTCGCTTTTCCCCTTAGCTCTTCCATCTTCTATATCCTATCATTCCATCTCCATTCTTTCTTGTTTTCTCATCATCGTCCATCCATCTTCAATGCTTTCTGCTCCACATATCATGCATCATTTTCTAATAATTTCTCTCCTATCCTCCTTTTAGTCTTCCATTTCCTTCTTTCATTCCTTCCTTCCTTCTGTTTTCTCTCACTCTCCTCATTTCATTTGTATTTCATTTTCAACCAACTGGCCCTTATCCATCTCACATATCACATTATCCGCCTCTATATGGCGCCTGGGTTTTATTAACCCTCGATTGCTGCTGTATTCAGAGGAGAATGGTTGGTTTGTCTGAGATTTATTCAAATGACTCTTCTAGCTTTGGTACTAAAGGCAAGGATCCATTTATAGATCAGTTGCCTGTGTCTTGATCTAATGGAGATCTCTAGAATCTTGCATTGCTTTTGGTTTTCCATGTCACAATGGATATTTCCTTAGAACAGAACGGAGAGTTCAAAGAGTTCCTTCAAAATGCTGCTTTTCTTTTAGAATCACATTATTATTTTAAATATTTCTGGATTACATCGAATAGGCAATAATCAAATTGGTACCCATGACCTAGTATATCTGTAGAGCAGATGAAATGATTAAGCTGGTCAAAAATTTTGGAGGTGGCTCAGGCTGTTAATTGCCTGCACTTAAGATCCAGCTGCCTACAACTGCTGTAGGCTCGAATCCCACCAGGCTCAAGGTTGACTCAGCCTTCCATCCTCTCGGGTAGGTAAATTGAGGACCCAAGATTGTTGAGGGCAATTAGCTGACTTTGTAAAAATGCCGCTTAGTAATAAGCAGGCATATACAATGGAAGGAAGGCTATTGCTGAGCACACTGGGTTGCATCCCAAACATTGTAAGCCGCCCTGAGTCTCGAGAAGTGGCATATAAATGTAATTTAAAAAAAAATTCAAATCTGACAATTAATTCTACTTTGGATGCAACATATTGCTCACATTTTCCAGATCCTCAACTGTTTGTATGACCTGGCAGGGTTTTGTTTGACCGATAGAGGTTGAATCAGCATATTATGACGATTTTCCACACTTACGACCTTATGCATCCCTAGGATCAAAATTCAACTTGTTCGTTCTTATGACGGTTACTGTGTCCTAAAGTCAGGTGATCCTCTTGTGATGACCTCCTGACCAGTAAAGTCAATGGGGGAGCCAGATTCACTTAACAACCGTGTAACTAAATAACTGCAGTGTTTCACTTAACAACGGTGGCAAGAAAGGATGGAAAAGGGGCACAAAACTCAAAATGTCTTACTTAACAACAGAAATTTTGGGCTCAATTGTGTTCTTAAGTTGAGGACTGCCTGTATCCCTCTTAACCTCCTACTTCCAACCCAGCTCATAAGGATGGAAAGGGAGGAGGAGGAGGAAGGAAGGAAGGAACTGTCTGTCTGAATGCACCCCCTACTTCCTTTCACCCTGGCCCGTAAGCCTCCCTGCTGAAGCAGCGTTCAGCTAATATTGGATGGGAATCCACCTATTAGTGCCTTGGGCAGTGATGATTTATTTAAAAGACTTCATAAAAGAACTCGGTAATGGCAGTTTCTATTTTTGAAAGTCCTCTCTCTCTCTCTGGCTTTTAATATATTATATTAATATAATATATATTATATTAACAGACACACACACAGAGAGAAAGAGGGACAGAGAGAGAGAGAAATTTCAAAAATAGAAATGGCCATGATGGCAAAATTTGGCCTGAGCCAGATTGGCCAGCTTGCTATTAATAAAAATACTTCCTTCCTTCCTTCCTTCCTTCCTTCCTTCCTTCCTTCCTTCCTTCCTTCCTTCCTTCCTTCCTTCCTTCCTCCCTCCTCCCTCCCTCCCTCCCTCCCTTTTCTTTTCCTTCCCTTCCTTCCCTTTCTCATCTTCCTTCCTTCCTTCCTCTCTCTCTCTCTCCCACTTCTTTCCCTTCCCTTCCCTCTTTCTCATCTTCCTGGAGGTCAGAATGCAGGACTTCAGGCAAACTCTGCCCACTGCCAGCAGTTCAATTCTCACTGGCTCAAGGTTGACTCATCCTTCCATCCTTCCAAGGTCGGTAAAGGAGGAGTTAGATTGTTCAGGGGCAATAGGCTGACTCTGTAAACCACTCAGACCAAGGCTCTTCAAACTTGGCAAGTTTAAGACTTGTGGACTTCAACTCCCAGAATTTCTGAGCTAGCATGACTGGAGGAGGAATTCTGGGAGTTGAAGTCCAAAAGTCTTAAAGCTGTCAAGTTTGAAGCCCCACTTAGAGAGTGCACTAGGAAGCAGCATATAAGTGCTATTGCTCACACTTATTTTCCAAAAGACCAGAAGGCAAGACCAGAACCAACGGGTGGAAATGAATCAAGGAGAGGTGCAATCTGGAATTGAGGAGAAACTTCCCAACAATGAGGACAATTAACCAGTAGAACAGCTTGGCCTTCAGAAGTTGTGGGAGCTCCATCCCTGGAGGTTTTTAAGAAGAGGCTGGACAGCCATTTGTCTGAAATGGTATACGGTCTCTTGCTTGAGCAGGGGGCTGGACTACATGACCTCCAAGGTCTCTTCCAGCTCCATTCTGATCGATTGATAGACCTTCTGACAATGGGGAAGCCAGATTAAGCTTAATAACCATGTTACTAACTTGAACAACTGCTGCCATACCCATAACAGCAGTGGTGGGATCCAGCCAGTTTATTTATTTAGTATTTTATTTATTTTATTGGACTTATAGGCTGCCCTCTCTCCCGCGGGACTCAGGGCGGCTTACAATAAAAAATGAAAGTACAAATATTAAAATACTATTAAGCCAGTCAAAATTTTTTAGCCCAATAAAATTAAAACCCAATTAAAACTAAAATCGATAAAACCCCACCCCACCCCATTCAGTCCAGGCTGGCCTGTTGAAATAACCAAGTCTTTAGGTTGTGGCGAAAGGAACAGAGGTCAGGGGCCAGCCGGAGTGCCAAGGGGAGTTGATTCCACAGGGGGTGCTCCCACAGAAGGGCCCTACCCTGGGCACGGCCAGCCGACATGTCTGGCCGGCACCCCAGGAGGCCTGCCTGTGGGAGTGTACAGGGCAATTGGAAGTCGATGCTGGCAGGAGACACTGCCGCAAGTACCCCGGACCCAAGCCATGTAGGACTTTATATATGATCACTAATACCTTGAATTCGCACCAGTTCGCACCCGTTCGGGAGAACCGGTTGTTAACTTTCTGAGCAATTTGGTGAACTGGTTGTTGGAAGAAATCATTAGGACAGAGAACCGGCTGTTAAATTATTTGAACCCCACCACTGCTTAAGAGCCGTGGCCAGGAAGGTATAAATGGGACAAAACTCACCCTGAACAGCTCTCCTGCTTAGGAACGGAAATTTGGGGCCTGGCTGTAGTCGTACGTCGAGGCCTAGCGGTCACCATTCAACCAGTTATTGTTTCAGGTGTGAGGCAGTCAAATCAGGATTTAGTGCCGTTTCCTGGTACAAAAGAAGTAGGAAAGTTGTCATTCTTTGAGCCGAACCTGAGCAAGGGCCCTAATGAGTTGGAAGCGATAGGCCAGGAGATTAGCTTGCGTGGAGGACACCAAACAAAAGAATGTTGATGGCATCGTCTTGCTTGGCTTCCAGAGGCCGGTCCTCCTACTTGGAAACAAATTGAATAGGTTGGCCGGGACACCTCTCAACACCCTTCCTGGCAGATGAGTTTCTTTTGCTGCTGGTTTTTGTTCTCCGGACGGTGCGTATTTTTTTTTTTTCCATTGCACCCGTTAATGCTCTTCCCTTCCCTTCCCTTGTCGAATGAACTCTGAGCCTTTCCTTCTCAGGTGACAAGGAAAAGTTTGACCTGGAGGGCTTGAAAAACAGACCCACCAGCTACTCAAATGCAGCAACTTCAAAATGGTCGTCCCCGTAAAAGTCCTTCTCTTCTTAAAACTGCGTGGCGTGATTTTTCCCCCTCTCCCTTCCCATTTCTTTCCTCCCCCCCCAGGCTCAGAATAACAGAGTTGGAAGGTCTTCTAGTTCAACCCCCTGCTTAAGCAGAAAAGCCTATACCGAATGACTGTCCAATCTATTCTTAAAAATTGCCAAAGTTTAAACTTCTTAAAAAACTTCCAGGGTTAAAAAACACTGTGGAGGCTGGAAACGGGCCCATTTCCGGCCTTCCTGAACTTCCGGAAGGCCTGTTTTTTGCCCTCCCCAAGCTTCCATGCATGCCCTGCACTTACCTGCATCCAAAACGGGCTGCGTGGGAGGGGGACTCCTGGGAGAGGAGGGGAGGAGTGGGTGGGGCCAGCCAGGAGTGGGATTTGGGGGGTTCTCTGAACTGTGCAGACTCTTAGCTAGGGGTTCTCCTGAACCCCTGCGAACCCCCAGCAGCCCACCCCTGCTTGAGGGCCTGTCAAAGAGAAGAAGGGATCATGTCATGCCCTTGTTAGAGTCAGACTCTGAGGGAGAGGAGGAACAGCCGACAGGGAGTGGAGGTGTGGCTCTGGAGGTTGTGGAGGAGGCTGGGGAAGGGCAGAGGCCGGCTGGGCAGTCAGAGGAAGAACCAGGCCCATCCCCTCTTCATCCTAGGACATGCAGGGAGGAACAGAGAAGGAAACAACACTTGCAGAGAGAGGAAGCAGCCATGATCCCCTTCATTGGTTGCAGCTGGGGAGAATAGTATATAAGAGAGACGGTTACAACGCAGCATTGCCAGAAACAAAGCGTGTTTTATTTTGGGCTGAAGTTATCTTGGCTGGCATCTTTCCAACAGACTGTGCCTTATTATCTCCTTGAAGTTGGTAATTACTTATCCTGGTCCATTGTGGAAATTCCTTCATTGTAGTTTGTTTTGGTTTTTTATTTCACCTCTATCTGCTCATTAAGTTCAGACTGTATGCTTTCTTTTAAAGATTATTTTTGAATATGTTTTACCTCGAAGTGAGAATTATTGAACAGTGGGGCCAAGTTGGGGGCATTATAGGACATTTATTTACGTTTTGGATTTTGTTACGTTTGTGTTACACTCCGGGTCATCACAGTTTGACTAGATCTCTGTGGAGATTCTCAGTCATACAGGTCATCCAGGTGTCTCAAGGGTGATTTTCTTTTCTTCAGATGGGAACTTGAGTGTTTTCCTCCCTTGAGGAACAACAAGAAAACATTTCACTTTTTATCCAAGAAGCTTCATCAGTTCTGGTGGGGGGAGGAGGGGAATGGAAGGATAGGTACTGACAGTTGAGGTTGGATGGTGGGAGGATGGAGGGATAGGTTCTGATAAGATGGACAGGGGGTGGAAGGGTTGTATTTCTTTGCAGTGATCTAGGTCAGGGGTCGCCAACCTTTTAGACCTCAGGGACCACCAAACTCATAATTTTAAATCCCGTGGAACGGAGACCCTAGGAAAATCCCCAAAAAGGTCTGCAGGAAAATTCCCCACCCCATTTTCCTACTGATCGATCATTCTTTATTTGGGATTGCAGGATACCGTCTCCAGCTCCATTCTCAGGGAGAGAGAGAGAGAGAGAGAGAGAGACTTTTGGCTTCATGCAAGGAAAGCAGCAGAAGCAGCAGAAGTCTTTCTTTCTCTCCCCCAAACTCCACCAGAAATGAGTCTTTGTGAGACTTGTCATGCCGGCACAGCCTCTTGGAGCAGGAGGCCTTGCAGGGTCCCAAAGACTCATTTCTGGTGGAGTTTGGGGGAGAGAAAGAAAGACTTTGCTGCTTTCTAGTGCAGCAAAAAGCAGAAGAAGAAAGAAGTGGAAAGAAGCAGCCCGGTGGCCAGGTGAGGCACGTGGGGCAAGTGGGGCAAGTTCCCCCCCTCCGCCCTTTCCCCTCTCCTCTCACTACCTCATGTTGTTCACAATGCAAGTGACTCAAGCCTTGTGTTCCCGTGGGCCATGTGGTAGTGCATTGTGTTCCCGTGCAGCCTGGATTAATTGCTTTGGGGTGACATTTCTCTGTGGACCACCAAAATTTTCTCATGGACTACCAGTGGTCCCCGGCCACTGGATTTTATTTGGATTTATTCTCCAAAGCACCAGAGGGCCGGTCAAGAAGCAATGGGTGGAAGCTTGTTAAAAAGAGATTCAACGTGGGATTAAGAAGAAACTTCCTGACCCTGAGAATAATTAACCAACGGAACAGCTAGCCTATGGGAGTTGCCAGTGCTCCATCACTGGATGTTTTCAAGAAAGATTGGACTATTCATTTGTCCAGGAATGGTATATAACGTCTCCTGCCTTGGGCAGTGAGATTGGAACAGGAGACCTCCAAGGTTGTTTCCAGCCCTTAGGATTTTATGACTCTTGCTTGGCATTTTGCTCTTTGCTATTTCTCCAGCCCTTGAGAATCAGGGCCAGGCTGCTGGGGGCTCACAGGGGTTCAGGAGAGCCCCTAGCAGGGGTGGGATTCAAAATTTTTAACAATCGTTTCTGTGGGTGTGGCTTAGGTGGTAGGCGTGGCTTGGTGGTCATGTTATTGGCTGGGCGTGGCCAACTCAATATCACTCACATCGAGGCACGCATCTCCTCGCCTGGCCTCTCGTGACTGTGGGGATGCTGCAACAGTCGTAAGTGTGAAAAAGGGTCATAAGTCACTTTTTCCAGTGCCATTGTAACTTTGAATGGTCACTCCACACAAGCAAAGTACCAGCAAAGGAAGGGAAAATAACTCCAGAGAAGTTCCTGAGACAGGAAGTCTAGTCCTGCCAATAATGTAATAAGGGTTAACGGAAAGGCAGTTTCTGTAAGCAACACCAGAATGTTTCCTTCCTGCCTACCTTACAGGATTAGCCCAGTAATTTCTTCTAACAACCAGTTCTCCGAACTGCTTAGAATGTTAACAACCGGTTCTAGCGAATAGGTGCGAACTGGTAGAATCCCACCCCTGGCCCCTAGCTAAGATTCTGTGCAGTTTGGAGAACCCCCAAATCCAACTGCTGGCTGGCCCACCCCTCCACTCCCAGGAGTCCCCAAGTGGCCCGTTTTGGATGCAGGTAAGTGCAGGGCGCATGCGGAGGCTCAGGGAGGGCAAAAAATGAGCCTCCCGGAAGTTCGGGAAGGCCGGAAATGGGCCTGATTCTGGCTTCCAGAAAGCCTCTGGAGTGCGGGGAGGCTGTTTTCGCCCTCCTGGAGACTCGAGGAAAGCCTCCGGAGCCTGGGGAAGGCAAAAACGCCCCCCCTCCCCCGTGGTGCAGGAGGCCGACTAGGCCACACCCACCATGGCCAGGCCCACCGAGCAACCGGGCAGAGAACCCCATGCTAAATTTTTCGAAGCCCACCCGTGCTCGAGATCATTTCCTGCCCTATTGCTTCAAACTGTCTGCTCAAAAAGAGCCTCTATTCTGGGCAGCATCTTCTCCTTCCTTTTGTGCCCATGAAAACTTGGTCCCGCTCCTTCCGTTACCCTTCCAGGCACAGTTCCTGCACTGTAACATTGTGGGGGAAGACTCTGAACATTTCTGAAAATAGCAAAAAAGAGAGAGAGAGAGAGAGACATGGAAATCAGCCAACATCCTTAATTGCATCGGGGGAACATTTGACTGATTTGTTGATGAACACGCTGGAACTGGAGTCTCAGAGAAGTCACTGCAGTTCTTGTCCCTGGCAGAAGAAGCTGAGCTGTAGGCAAAAGGTAGAAAGAGAACACGGGGAAACAAGCTCTTTCTTTCTTTCTTTCAAGTTCCTCGGTCCGTCAGCTTCGGAGCCCATATTTTATATAGGAGCTTCCACGCTGCCACATCTAAATGCCCAGGGCAGTGGTGGCTAACCTTTTGGGGCTCCCGTGCCGATAATTGCACACGCGCTTGCCTCCTCGTGTTCGCATGCCATCACCCAGAAGGCAATGCGCGCAGGGGGCCCCATGCCTCCTGTGCATGCGCACACAACCTGCGTGACCCAGCGACCCGTGCTGCATGCTTCTCCACATGTGCAAGTGTCCCCTGCACACCGCTGCACCCCCTGCATACGTGCCAGATACCCGACAATCAGCTGTTGGGCAGGCGGTGCGCGCTCATGTGCAGTAGACCTTTTCTGGGTGAGTGCTCGCGTGCGGCAGTAATGACTCTGCGTGCCACTTCCGGCACGCGTGCCATAGGTTCGCCACCATGGGCCTAGGAATTTGGGAGGGGGGCGGAGGCGGAAATTTCATAGAGAGGTAGAAGTTTAGACGTGACAACATTCTTCTCATCAAGTCAAGGACAGGTTACCCTGCACCTGGAAAGGAGTGGTTGGAGGAATGTCTCCAGTTGGGACGATGGGTGATTGACTGGTGGGTGCAGGGCAGTGGTGGTATTCTACAGGTTCGGCCTGGTTCTGCCAAGCTCGCATACTCACCTTTATCCTCTGAATTTGAAGTGCAGCTGCTTTGCGTGGCACAGAAGAGTGCTGCGCGGCAGCTGCTGAAGTGACCGGGATCATGCAGGCTTGTAGCAGGTGAGTTAGAACGCCTCTGCGCCTGCGCAAACGCCTTTACACCTGCGCAAAGTGTGCATTTGGCATGCGCACATACAGAAAGTGTGTGCACGTGCACAAAGTGTGTGCACGTACACAAAGCGTGTGCACGTACACAAAGCATGCCCACCAAGCCATGCCCACCGAACCGGGGGTAAAAATGTTTTGAATCCCACCACTGGTGCAGGGGATGGGGGTTTTGATTTTTAATGGTGCAAGGAAAATCTGGAACGCTCAGATTCGGGTTTCCCCAGATGTGCCAATATGACAACTCTAATAAAATGGAAGTTTGAGAAAATGCCTGTGTCGGAGTCTATTGGTTTGGAGTTTGTTAGTTGGAACGCTGACATGGTCTTCAGGCTGGGCAAGGCAGCCCTCTCAAAAAGGCACACGAACCTAACAGATTGCAGGTCTACTAGTCCAACTTTCTGCACAAGCAGAAGACCCTATACCCGTGATGGCGAACCTAAGACACGCGTGCCGGAAGTGGCGTGCAGAGCCATCTCTCCAGACATGCCGGCCATTCGCCATTGCTCTTCGGGGTTCCGTCGCACCAGACAGCTGATCTCCGTGCATGCGGGAGTGCCAGAAACAGGAACAGTAGCTCCCTGGTGCTCACGTGTGCAGTGGGAAGCTGAGCTTTTGGCATGTGCATGCGTGCCGGCCAGCTGGTCTTCACGCATGCATGCGCACCGGAAACTGGAAGACCAGGTGGCCGGTGCGCATGCGCACACTGGAAAACGGAAGCTATTCCACTTTCCAGCACTTGCGTGCACATGAAGACCAGTTCTTCTGCTATCCGGCATTCCCACGCGTGCCAAGAGCTGCTCTTCCAGTTTTCGGTGCTCCCCCGTGGGTGGGTGGGTGTGTGCTCGCTCCTGTTTCGGCACTCGGTGCCAAAAACATTCACCAACACTGCCCTATACCATTTCAGACAAGTTGTCCAGTCTCTTCTTAAAAGCCTCCGGTGATGGATCATCCACAACTTCTGGAGGCAAGGACGTTCTACTGGTTTATTGTTCTCATCGTCGGGAAATTACTCCTTAGTTCTAAGTTGCTTCTCTCCTTGATTATTTTCCATCCATGGCTTCTTGCCCTGCCTTCAGGGGCTTTGGGAAAATAGTTTGACCATCTTCTTCTTTGTGGCAACCCCTCAAATATTGGAAGACTGCTCTCCTGTCAGAATCTTCTGTTCAGAATCTTCTGAAGCTGCAACAGGCTCCTTGGATGAACGAGTTTTAGAAAACTCGCAGGTCTTGCAGATTGTGGTAGGTGGGTCAGCCAAGCTGCCCATGGCGTGGGGTGAGAACAGGCTTGAGAGATGCCAAGCAGAGAGATTTCCACCCCCAAGCCAGGTGGGACCATCCTTCCTCTCTGCAGATCCTGAAGGATCACATTTCCTTCAAGCAGAGTGAGATAACTTCCATTATAATGAGCCTTGGTTGGTGCAGTGGTGAGAGTGCAGTACTGCAGGCTACTTCGGTGGACTGCTGGCTGCCTGCAATTTTGCAGTTCAAATCGAGGTTGACTCGGCCTTCCATCCTTCCGAGGTTGGTAAAATGAGGGCCTAAAATTGTTGGGGGCAATATGGTGACTGTAAAGCACTTAGAGAGGGCTGTAAAGCACTGTGAAGCAGTATATAAGTCTAAGTGCCATTGCTTCTCCTTCCTTCCTTCCTTCCTTCCCTTCCTTCCTTCCTTCCTTCCTTCCTTCCCTTCCCTTCCCTTCCCTTCCCTTCCCTTCCTCCCTTCCTCTTATTCTCTTCCTCATTCTTCTTCCTGGTGGCGCTTAGAGAGGTAAAGCACTGTAAAGCAGTGTATAAGTCTAAGAGTTATTGCTATTATTATTATCTAGATCAGTATTTCTCAACATTGACAGCTTTAAGATGTGTGTCCCCAGCCATCAGGAATCCTGGGAGCTGAAATCTGAACATGTTAAAGTTGCCAAGGTTGGGAAACACGGATCTAGAGTCTGTTGGTAGAAATTAAAAAAAAAAAAATATTCCCCATTTGCTTCTTTAAACAAAGATCTGAAAATGCCTTCATGGCTGATGCTCTTGGGAGAGTCGATTTTTTGATTTGTTTTTTCATTACACTGCATTTTTATATTAAAGGTGACAGTGATCAAAACTTGGGAAGCGCCGTGCATCGTTCGTAATTGTTCCTGGGTGGTGGTTGCTGTCCCAGAAAAGCATGCTGTTTTTAGTCTTTTTCTCAGAAAAGAAAATCCAAAATATTGAACACGGTAATAGTCTCTATATTCCTCAGAGGTATGATGATATTACTTTTCTTCTTGCCAGCTATGTGACTCCCGGGTGTAAACATGCTGGAAATGAAAGAAGCTTAAGGATTTTCTTTTTGAAGTCCATCTCCTAACCCAAGGGTCGGCAACCTGCGGCTCTGGAGCCACATGTGGCTCTTTCATCCCTCTGCTGCGGCTCCCTGTCACTGGTTGGCACCGCAATTGATAGGGCTTTTGGTTAGGACACATAGAGGAAGAAGGGTGCCGTTCTAGGAGGAGATTCTATGGTGCGGGAACGGGTCTTCCGGTCGGCTCTAGGGCTTTCAATTAGGACAGGTAGAGGATAAAGGATGCCGCACTAGGAGGAGACTCTATGGTGGGGGAACCGGACTTTCAGTTGGCAGAGGAAAAAGCACACCGCTAGGAGGAGACTCTGTGGTGGCTTCTGGGTTAGGACCTTTGTGGCTCTTTGAGGTGTTTAAGGTTGCCAACCCCTGTCCTAACCTATAGGCAGGGGTGGGATCCTAATGGTTCAGACTGGTTCGGGTGAATCAGTAGTCCTGGTGATCATTTGGCCCCCGTCCACACGACCCTGCTCTTTTCCTGTGCTTTATTTCCTTGTTTTTGAGCACAGCTGATTCACGGGGCAGAGCGGTTTGCCATGCATCAGCCGTTTTGATGCAGCAAAAGGTAAGTATTTGATAGCTAAAAATGGTCTTTTCTAAATGCTGTGTCGTCTTGGCGTGTATCTGGCGTGCTCATCGAACCGGTTGTGACATCAGTTGATTCGCACCACTGGCTGTAGGAAAAAAAGGGGCAGAAGCTGGGGCCAGAATCAAAAGAGGAATCAGCCTAGAATCCCTACGTAGCTACCAGTGGTGGGATTCCATTTTTTTTACTACAAGTTCTGTGGGTGTGGCTTTGTGGGCGTGGCTTGGCTTGGTGGGTGTGGCTTGGTGGGTGTGGCAGGGGAAGAATAATGCAAAATCCCCATTCCCTCCCCACCCCGCTAACCTGCTTTCCAGCTCCGTTCTCCTGCTAGAGGCAACAAAGAAGACCCAGCTGATCAGCTGGGACTCAATGGGAGGCAGAGAATAGATGGGGTCGGGGCCAGTCAGAGGTGGTATTTGCCGGTTCTCCAAACTACTCAAAATGTCCGCTACTGGTTCTCCAGAACTGGTCAGAACCTGCTGAAGACCACCTCTGCTAGCTACATTTATTGGAAGTAAATGACCAAATTCTCTCCAGGTAGCGAGCGGTCAAATCTTGAAAAACCCGTGCAAAATATCATCCACATGTTCTCAGATGCTGCTGCACCACAATGTCAAAATTTCACAGGAACTTGCCCAAGTGCAGGAGAAGAAGTGGTAGAACATGAAGGCGGAATTCGAAGAGGGATTGGCCTAGCATCCCTACCTAATCACAAGCTGAGGATTCACTTTGCAACTATGTCCAGAAAGGTCATAAAATGGGGGCATAACCAATGTCTCACTTAGTGACAAATGCTGGGCTCAATTTAGTCATAAGTTGAGGATTCACTTCGCAACTACAGCAAGAAAGGTCTATCATGGGGCACAACGAATGTCTCACTTAGTGACAGAAATGCTGGGCTCAATTTAGTCATAAGTTGAGGATTCACTTTGCAACTATGGCAAGAAAGGTCTATCATGGGACACAACGAATGTCTCACTTAGTGACAGAAATGCTGGGCTCAATTCAGTCATAAGTTGAGGATTCACTTTGCAACTATGGCAAGAAAGGTCGTAAAATGGGGGCATAACCAATGTCTCACTTACTGACAAATGCTGGGCTCAATTTAGTTGTAAGTTGAGGATTCAC
>CM019159.1:8599184-8625171 GCA_009733165.1 Naja naja
TGCAGGGCAATAAAGAAGACCCAGCCAATCAGCTGGGACTCGGAGGCAGAGAATAGATGGGCGGGCCAGAGGTGGTCTTCAGCAGGTTCTGACCAGTTCTGAAATTTTGAGTCATTCGAGAACCCACAAATCCCACCTCTGACTGGGCTGCCCCCACCTCTCTGCCTCCCATTGAGCCCCAGCTGATTGGCTGGGTCTTCTTTGGTTGCCCTGCACAGGAGAACAGAGCTGGAAAGCAGGTTAGTGGGGTAGGGAGGGAATAGGATTTTTGCAGTAACCTTCCCCTGGAGTGGCGTGGGAATGGAGATTTTACAGTATCCTTCCCTGCCACACCCATCACACACCATGGCCACCAAGCCATGCTCATAGAACTGGTGGTAAAAAAGATTGAATCCCACCACCGGGCATGGGGCCAGTCAGAGGTGGTATATGCCGGTTCTCCGAACTACTCAAAATTTCGCTACCAGTTCTCCAGAACTGGTCAGAACCTGTTGAATTACCACCTCTGCTTCATGGTGTACTAGATTTGATGCCCCTTCCTCACTGGCTTTCAGATATTCTTCTAATGCCCATATGTTTCTTAAATTGTCTGATTTACTTCAATATTCCATTCCCACCTTGATAGGTAAAGTCTGTCAGCATCATTGTGTGGATGGAGGGCATTAATCATTGTCACTGTTTTTCTAGTCTTCCTATCCAGGGCCTCTTTGAGTTCTGCTTAAGCCCAGGGCACTGTGCCAGTTGTGTTTCTAGTGACTGGAATTACCCAGGCATCAGCTGCCTTCGTGGTATTTCCTTCATTAAGTTTGGACTTTCGGATCTTATTCACTCTAATGATGTATTCAATGCTAACCTTGAACACAAGCGAGCAGTCAGACAAGGAGATCCAGACTCATTGGTAGCCTCACATGGCAAAGATAAGGGCCTTGGTGGTGCAGGCTGTTAATAGCCTAGCACTTAGTTCCAGCTGCCTGTAATTATTGCAGGCTCGAATCCCACCAGGCTCAAGGTTGACTCAGCCTTCCATCCCTCGAGTAGGTAAACTGAGGAACCAAGATTGTTGGGGGCAATAAGCTGACTTTGTAAAATGCCGCTAATAAGCAGGCATATACAATGGAAGGAAGGCTATTGCTGAGCGCATTGGGTTGTATCCGAAAATTGTAAGACGCCCTGAGTCTCCGGAGAAGGGCGGCATATAAATATGAATTAAAAAAAACAACAACAAGAACACACATTCAATTTTGCAGCTACTAAGATTATTGGACGAGCAGGGACAAAAACAGCCAGGGAAGCAATTGAAGCCTGCGAAACAGAACTCTCCTCAGTCAACAGGAGGGCTGATTTACCACCAGGCTATCGAGTACTTAGAAGGTGAGGGCTGGCTAGCACAAGCCAATGACAGCAAATGACGTAAAAGCCAGCCATCAACACACCACAATCAACATCTAAAAAGCCACTTACAACAGGCACTATAAATACTACACACAGAACTCTGCTAGAACAAAATCTCCTGAAGATGGGCTCCAGCATGAGTCTGAAACAGAGACGGTATTCAGCAGGTTCTGACCGGTTCTGGAGAACCAGTAGCGGATATTTTGAGTAGTTCAGAGAACCGGCAAATCCCACCTCTGTCTGGCCCTGCCCCCAAATATTCTCTGCCTCCCATTGAGTCCCAGCTGATTGGCTGGGTCTTTGGTTGCCCTTCACAGGAGAATGGAGCTGGAAAGCAGGTTAGTGGGGTGGGGAGGAGTGGGAGTATCCTTCCCCTGCCATGCCCACCCAGCCACACCACTCACCAAGCCATGCCCACAGAACCAGTAGTAAATTTTTTGAATCCCAGCACTGGTCTGAAAGCTCAGAAGGCAAAACATCTGGTCCCAAGCAACCAACCCAGATTGGACCTAACTTTCCTCTTGATTTCAGTATACTTGTTGGTCAGCTTGAAGGATATCCAGGTATATGAGCCTCAGTGGCGCAGTGATTAGAGTGCAGTACTGCACGCTACTTCTACTGCAGTTTGGCAAATCGAATCCCACCAGGTGGAAGGTTGACTCAGCCTTCCATCCTTCTGAGGTGGGTAAAATGAGGACCCAAATTGTTGGGCCAGAGGCTGACTCTGTAAACTGCTTAGAGAGCTGTAAAAGCACTGTGATATGCTATTGCTATTGCTATTGCTATTGCCCTTCCTTCCTTCCTTCCTTCCTTCCTTCCTTCCTTCCTTCCTTCCTTCCTTCCTCCCTCCTCCTCCTCCCTCCCTCCCTCCCTCCCCTTCATTCCTTCCTTCCTCACTCTTCCCACTGAGCTGTGGGACAGTGATTAGAATGCAGTACAGGTTAACTCTGCCCACTGTCAGCAGTTCGATCCTGACGGGCTCAAGGTTGACTCAGCCTTCCATCCTTCCGAGGTGGGTAAAATGAGGACCCAGATTGTTGGGAGCAAGAGGCTGACTCTGTAAACTGCTTAGAGAGGACTGTGAAGCAATATATAAGTGCTATTGCTATTGCTATTGCCCTTTCTTCCTTCCTTCCTTCCTTCCTTCCTTCCTTCCTTCCTTCCTTCCTTCCTTCCTTCCTTCCTTCCTTCCTTCCTCCCATCCCTTCCTATTGAGCTGTGAGGCAGTGATTAGAATGCAGTATTGCAGGTTAACTCTGCCCAATGTCAGCAGTTCGATCCTGACAGACTCAAGTTTGACACAGCCTTCTGTCCTTCCGGTGGGTAAAATGAGGACCCAGATTGGTGGGGGCAAGAGGCTGACTCTGTAAAACCGCTTGGAGAAGGCTGTAAAGCACTATAAAGCAGTATATAAGTCTAAGTGCTAGTGCCATTTGTACTGAGCTGCTTCATTCAGATTCTTCTTGTAATTTCCATAGGGCGCCTTGATTCCTAGTTTTCACAGTTTTCCCTTGTTGATATCTTGGCTTGTATATATGGACAGAGCTGAGCAGTGATTCTATTTCAGGTGGTGTTTCTCCATACAACTTCAGATCATCCATGCAAAAGAACTGGGGCAGCCTGGCAAAAGTGTTGGATGTTTTATAGCCATGGCCTGACTTGTTCAGTGTTGTTAACACAAGAATCAATACAACAACAAACAGTAGAGGTGGTAATAAGTCTCCTGAAAGATTCCTCTCTTGATGTTAACTGTAACATGTGTATTTAGAACAATAGGATAACAGAATAAGAGAGTTGGAAGGGACCTTGGAGGTCTTCTAATCCAACCCCCTGCTTAGGCAGGAAACCCTATACCATTTCAGACAAATGGGTGCTCAGTGTCTTCTTAAAAACTTCCAGTGTTGGAGCATCCACAACTTCTGGAGGCAAGTTGTTCCACTGATTGATTGTTCTAACTTTTAGGAAATTCCTCCTTGGTTCTAAGTTGCTTCTCTCCTTGATTAGTTTCCATTCATTGCTTCTTGTCCTGCCTTCAGGGGCTTTGGAGAATAGCTTGACTTCTCTTTGGGGCAGCCCCTCAGATATTGAAGGCTGCTATCATGTCACCCCTAATGCTTCTTTTCACTAGACTAGACATACCCAATTCCAGCAACCATTCTTTATCTGTTTTTATATATGTATCATATATCTTTCATTGTGCCATTCATATTTGCACAAAGCTTCTGATATTTCTACTGACTCCTGCCCACAAAAGCCATTTTTTGAGATAGGTTGGATGTGTGTGTGTGTGTGTGTGAGAGAGAGAGAGAGACAGAGACAGAGACAGAGACAGAGAGAGAGACACACAGAGACACACAGAGACACACACAGAGACACAAACAGAGAGAGGGAGAGACAGAGACAGACAGACAGACACACACACAGACAGACACACAGAGAGACAGAGAAAGACAGACAGAGAGAAACAGGGAGAGACACACACAGAGACACACAGACAGAGAGAGACAGAAAGAGACACACAGAGAGATACAGACACAGAGAGACAGAGAGACAGAGACAGAGAGACAAACAGAGACAGAGAGAGACACAGAGAGACACACAGAGAAACAGAGATGGAGATAGAGACAGAGAGAGAGACACACAGAAAAAGACAGAGAGACACAGAGAGACACAGAGAGAGAAACAGAGAGGGAGAGACACAGAGAGAGACAGAGAGACACAGAGAGAGAGACGGGGAGAGAGAGACACACACAGAGAGATATATACACACAGAGACAGAGACAGACAGAGACAGACAGATGGACAGAGATACACAGAGAGAGAGACAGAGACAGAGACAGAGACACAGAGAGAGACAGAGATGGAGAGAGAGACAGACAGAGAGATCCACACAGAGAAAGACAGAGAGAGACACACAGAGAGAGACAAAGAGAGAGAGGGAGACACACAGAAAGAGACAGAGAGGGAGAGACACAGAGAGAGACAGAGAGACACAGAGAGAGAGACGGGGAGAGAGAGACAGAGACACAATATCCACACAGAGACAGAGACAGACAGATGGACCGAGATACAGAGAGAGAGAGACAGAGACAGAGACAGAGACACAGAGAGAGACAGAGATGGAGAAAGAGACAGACAGAGAGATCCACACAGAGAAAGACAGAGAGACAGACAGAGAGAGACAAAGAGAGAGAGGGAGAGAGACACACACAGAGGGAGACAGAGACACAGAGAGAGACAGAGAGACAGAGAGGCACACAGAGAGACACACAGAGAAACAGAGATGGAGATAGAGACAGAGAGAGACACACAGAAAAAGACAGAGACAGAGAGACACAGAGAGAGAGACAGAGAGGGAGAGACGCAGAGAGAGACACAGAGACACAGAGAGAGAGATGGGGAGAGAGAGACAGAGACACACACAGAGAGATATATACACACAGAGACAGAGACAGACAGAGACAGACAGATGGACAGAGATACACAGAGAGAGAGACAGAGACAGAGATACAGAGAGAGACAGAGATGGAGAAAGAGACAGACAGAGAGATCCACACAGAGAAAGACAGAGAGACAGACAGAGAGAGACAAAGAGAGAGAGGGAGAGAGACACACACAGAGGGAGACAGAGACACAGAGAGAGACAGACAGAGATGGAGAGAGAGACAGAGACAGAGAGATCCACACAGAGAAAGACAGAGAGACAGACAGAGAGAGACAAAGAGACAGAGGGAGAGAGACACACACAGAGGGAGACAGAGAGAGACACAGAGAGAGACAGACAGAGATGGAGAGAGAGACAGAGACAGAGAGACCCACACAGAGAAAGGCAGAGAGAGACACACAGAGCGTACAAGCTTGGGTATCGAGCTAGTATGCAAATAATGCTGACGTCGTAAACTGCACAGAGAGTGATGTAAAGCACTACGGGGCAGGATATATGTCAGTCTAAATGCTACTATTGTTATTAAGAAAAAAAAGAGATGGTGGGGTTCTTATTACAAGGTACCACAAAATGACAATGGTATCAGACTCTTTAAGGATCCCGGTCTGAATTACAAGGGGAATGTCACAGTTTGGAGCCATGAATACTAATCTTGGCACAGGTTCTTTCTGGAAGAGAGAAAACATGAGGTGAAGCAAGATAAGGACGGATCCCTGAGTAGACATCTGTGCATTGACTCTGTTTCCATTAGGATTTAGTAGGTGCTTGTCCATTGTCTTCTAATGCCCGCTTGCCAAGGCCAACCTTCACAAGTGCACACACACTCAAACACACGAAGTTGGAATTCCTCAGGTCTTATTATGTCTCAATCTTTTTTTTTTTCTTTTTTTGAAAAGAGGGTCTGTGTCCATCAATAATGGGGAGGTAGGATTGAAACTTGAAATGGGTAGACGCAAGATAGGGAATTCCACCCCCCCAGCGAAGGGAATGAATTGTATCCTAGGTTACCAAGGACCTAGCTGATAATCTGGCTGAATTTTCTTTGTTTTCTTGGGGTGGTGGGGAATCATCTGCGGATGGCCAGATGATGGAAAGAATCCTTGTTCTTAAACAAAAAAAAACCAATTACCCTGGCAGAACGTTCTGAGAAGATTCCAGGAAGATCAGAAGAAGATTGGCTTGTGAACCCCTTGAAGACAATGTGGCAGTTGGGATAACGCATTCTAACCTTCATCCATTTATGATGGATGGCTTCCTTTTTTTAATAAGTTTTTTTAACTTGAATATACCCTCTTCCAAAAGAGCCTTGGTGGTGCAGGCTGTTAAATGCCTAGCACTTAGCTCCAGCTGCCTGCAATTAGTGCAGGCTCAATCCCACCAGGCTCAAGGTTGACTCAGCCTTCCATCCTCGGGTAGGTAAACTGAGGACCCAAGATTGTTGGGGCAATAAGCTGACTTTGTAAAAATGCCGCTTAGTAATAAGCAGGCATATACAATGGAATGAAGGTTGCTGAGCGCATTGGGTTGCGCCCAAAATTGTAAGTCCCTGAGTCTCGGAGAATGGCTGCATATAAATATGAAATAAAAAAGAAAACAATGTGTCATCTGGGTACATATGTCTCTGTACCATTACAATCAAAATTTACAATATTCATTACACTGATAATAATTCTCCAACCTTACAATATCAATCTTACAATCAGCATCATAACTCTATTCATTTCTCCTCTTAGCGTATCTTCTAATGAAAATGTAATATATTAGGTATGGTAATCTTAACTATCATATATAATCATCGTTGTATTGTTTACATCTCTAACATATATGTTTTCAGAGATTTTCACGTGGTAAAGGTATGTAGGTCTTGGTGTATTTGGGTCTTGTCATGTAAGATTGAGAATACCTTGGAACGCGACGAAATCTCGTCATCTTCAGGCTGGTTTTCAGCTTCGTCTTCTGGGAGAAGTGTGTGATAGTGGCTGTTTTTCCTTTAAACTCCAGAATTGGCTGTGTTGTTACTTCTTGATTGGTTGATGGAGTTGATGTATGCAGATTGGATGGCTTTTTCCTGAGACCCTGTGTGGTTGAGGTGCTGGCTGTGTGTCTCTCAGCCTTTGTGTTGTGACGACCTGGTAATGGGCTGTGTGATGACCTTCTGAGGAGATTACAACACAAAACATCTGGAGGTTGCAACACAGACAACGACCCAGGAGATTACAGCACCACACCCAGGACGTCACAACAATAGAACTCAGAAGGTCATCACACAGCCCATTACCCAGGTCGTTACAACACAAAAGGCTGAGAGACACACAGCCAGCACCTCAGCCACACAGGGTCTCAGGAAAAGCCATCCAATCTGCATACATCAACTCCATCAACCAATCAAGAAGTAACAACACAGCCAACTCTGAGTTTAAAAGGGAAAAACAGCCACTATCACACACTTCTCCCAGGAGAACGAAGCTGAAGACACCAGCCTGAAGATGACGGATGAGATTTCAAACGCTTGCCAAGGTATTCTCAATCTTACACGGGACAAGACCCGAATACACCAAGACCTACATATGTATGTATGTATGTATGTATGTATGTATGATATATGTATGTATATATATGTATGTATAATATATATATATTTTCACTGGCTTCCGTTTTAAATTGCAGAACTCTTTTGACAATTGCCTTATCACAAAGTGTTTGTCACATGCCCTGGCTTCACGAGGATCAAACTCGCTGGCGGTTTCTTTTGTCAGCAACCAATTTTAAACTCCGGTCCCATAAAAATTTAACAGTTATCTGATCCAGCATCTTTTCCACCCGCTTAACGTTTCACAGAAGTGCCATTAAAAGGGAAGGTTTATGTCTTCCAGTTGTCTCTTTGACAGCAAGGGCTGAAATACCCGTCCTGGTGGGACTACAGAATCTGCTTCGAGATGTGCTTGAAGGAACTGTTTGCCTCTGTGAGATGCGAATACGTGATTTCTTCCTTAAAGGGATACCGGTCAGATTTGGAAAGGAACTCCACGTCCAGAACTCCTTAACTCTTGGGATATCACTTTTTGTTCCACTTGGAAGAGATTCTAGTAGGTTTCTTTTTTCTAGCCCTGCCCCAGTTTGAAGTGATTTTAGATCTAATCTGGCACAAAGTGATCTTCCACGCTTGTCTTTCTCCCACTGATGGACCGGTCCGATGGGCATTTATTTATTTATTTAAACCCTTTGTGAGTCTCATGGCAAACCCTGGGTGGCAGCTGCCGATCAAAATTGAAAAACCAACAACATAAAACCAAGGTAAAATATGAACTATTAAACTATTATAATCCAATACACACACACTCACACACACACACACAAATGGTGCCAAGCGAACCTTCTGTTGTGTACTCACTCATCTTATCCCAGAACTTGGTGGCAAATCCAAGTCTTCGGTGTTTTACAAAAGGATGGAATGGAATAGAGTAGAAAATATGAATGGAATGGAATAGAATAGAAAATATGGAATGGAATAGAATAGAATAGAAAATATGAAACGGAATGGAATGGAATAGAATAGAATAGAAAATATGAAATGGAATGGAATGGAATAGAATAGAATAGAAAATATGGAATGGAATGAAATAGAACAGAAAATATAGAATGGAATGGAATAGAAAATATAGAACGGAGTGGAGTTGAATGGAATGGAAGAGAAAGAATAGAAAATATGGATTGGAATAGAATAGAAAATATAGAATGGAATGGAATGAAGTTGTATGGAATGGAATAGAATAGAATAGAAAATATGGAATGGAATGAAATTGTATGGAATGGAATAGAATAGAAAATATGGAATGGAATGGAATGCAGTGGAGTTGAATGGAATGGAAGAGAATAGAATAGAAAATATGGAATGGAATAGAATAGAAAATATAGAATGGAATGGAATGAAGTATGGAATGCAATAGAATGGAATAGAATAGAATAGAAAACATGGAATGGAACGGAATGGAGTAGAATAGAAACTATGGAATGGAATAAAATAGAACAGAAAATATGGAATGGAATGGAGTTGAATAGAATAGAACGGCCTTTATTGTCATTTTCCTGTATACACAATGGCACACATTGAAATGAAATTCTGATGCACTGCTCTCCAAAATAAGAAAGCGCTACCCACCAGACAATGTCACCATCCCAAGGTTAATAATAACAACAACAACAATAATATAATAGCAGCATCGTCATCCAAAAAATGCCCTTGGGAGAGCAGAATCAACAACCCAGAGATGGGAGAGCTCATTTTTCTATCTCAAATTAAGTAGACCTTCTGGCCTTTTGTCCTTTCCTGGAATTGCAAGTCCTGTCTTTTTTAAATATAGGGAGTCCTCGACTTACGACAGTTCGCTTAGTGACCCATTCAACATTACAACGGCACTGGAAAAAAGTGACTTACGACTGTTTTTCACACCTATGATCGTTGCAGCCATCCCCGTGGTCACCTGAGTTCCATTCGGATGCTTGACAACTGATTCATATTTACAACGGTTGCCGGGGTCAGGCGATCCTCTTTTTTGTAACCAGCAAAGTCAATGGGGGAAGCCAGATTCCTTTAATAGCCGTGTGCCTAACTTAACAAGTGCCGTGATTCACTTCATCATTGGGGCAAGAAAAGTTGTAAAACAGGGCGAGAGACTCCCTTAGCAAATGTCTCCCTTGGCAACATAAATTTGGGCCTCTGCTGTCGTCGTACGTCGAGGACTGCCCATACCGATTTAACCCAAACTTTTCTTTAACAAACAAGTCTAGCAGGGTTTCATAAAGTTAATAAACCAGGGTCTAGGAAGAACAAGCGGAAGGCTACATGGCAAAAGAATCCGTCGGGGAGAAGCTTCTGTGGAAGGCAAGTCACCCGTCTCTCCTGCAGCCCACGCCGTGAAGGACCACGGAACCACGTGTCCCGCAACCGGAAAGGAAGAAAGGGCAGAATCCAGGCTGCTCCACAACAACGCTGTCAACAGGGCTTCAAAATTTTTAGCAACGGGTTCTCCGCCCGGTTGCTGGTTGGGCGTGGCCATGGTGGGTGTGGCCTAGTCAGCCTCCTGCACCACGAGGGGTGGGGAAGGTGTTTTGCCATCCCTGGCAGTGGTGGGGATTCCAATAATTTAACAACCGGTTCTCTGCCCTAATGATTTCTTCCAACAACCAGTTCACTAAACTGCTCGGAAAGTTAACAACCGGTTCTCCCGAAGTGGTGCGAACTGGCTGAATCCCATCGCTGCTCCCCCAGACTCTGGAGGCTTTCCTCAAACCTCCGAGAGGGTGAAAACGGCGTCCCCCTGGCTCCGGAGGCTCTCTGGAACCTGGAAAAGGGCCCATTTCCGGCCTTCCTGGACTTCCGGGGGGCCTATTTTTCACCCTTCCTGAACCTGCGCGCACGCCCTGCACTTACCTGCATCCAAAACGGGCCCTGAGGGGCGGGGTGGGCAGAGCCAGCCAGGAGTGGGATTTGGGGGGTTCTCCAAACTGCACAGAATCTTAGCTAGGGACGCTCCCAAGCCCTTGCGAACCCCTAGCAGCCCACCCCTGAAGAAGGCACCCCAGGTGACTTGTATCCCCAGAGTTGTGCAGGACAGAGCCTCTGTAAAGGTGATGCTGTGGGAAATCTATCATTTAAATGCACTTGATGAAGTATTTTATGCTGCATGGCCCGAGGATGCATCTGTGATCTATCATGGGGGATTGACAGTGTCTTTCCTTCACGGTGGAGGGGAAAGACAGAATTTATCTGATAAATATACGCAAGCATTCCCTGAATTTCAGTTCTGACATGCCTCTTGCATTGATTGGTAGTCTACCCCTCTTGGTAACATGCAAGCAATTCTTCTGTCTTCATCTCTAATATCCCAATGCTAATTTCTCAATAGCTTCATCATGCCGTGTGGTCATAGGCCCACACAGGAGGAAATGAAGAAAAGGCTGGTTTAACTCCTCTCACCTACATACCAGAGGTGGGTATTCAGCAGGTTCTGACCAGTTCTGGAGAACCAGTAGCAGAAATTTTGAGTAAGTTTGGAGAACTGGCAAATCCTACTTCTGACTGGCTCTGCCCCCATCTATTCTCTGCCTCCCAACTCCCAGAATCCCCCAGCTGGCTGCAATCCATCCATGCCAGCTGCGGAACTCTGGGAATTGAAGTCGATAGATCTTTAAGTGGCCAAGTTGATAGATCATCTCTTCCTCAATTTGAAAAAAAAGATTATTATTTTTTCATCACCCTCAATATTGGGCTAGTTTGAGTGGAAAATAAAAAGCAGGGGAAATATAAAACTTTTCAATGTTTCTTGTGAAAAGAAACACATTAAACAGTATTATTATTATTATTATTATTATTATTATTATTATTATTATTTAATCTTTAGTAAAATTCACAGCCTTTGGGGCTGGTTGGTAGCTCAACAGCTGGAGTCCTAACCAAGGACCTAGGAACTGTTCAGGTAGCTTCGGAGGATATAAGCTGTTCCAAGTAGGGTGTTTTTTTTGTAGAATCAGGGTATTCAAGTCTGATAAATTCAGAATTTCCAAATAGCGAGGCAGCCCTTTAGGTATTGCTCCCTGGCTCCAATTACAATTGGGATAACACACGATTTCTTTTTCCAAAGTCACTCAACTTCAATTTGTAAGTCCGGATACTTCGTGATTTTTTTCTTGCTGTGTGTCTACAATTTGTGTGTCACCAGGTATTGCAATGTCAATGAACCAAACCCTTTTCTTTTCAACTATTGTTACGTCAGGTGTGTTGTGGGCCAAGTGCCTGTCAGTCTGAATTCTGAAGTCCCACAAGATCTTGACTTTTTCATTCTCCAGATCATCATCATCATTATCTCTTTTATTCATTACCATAAAACTCAGTCAACTGAACATTCAAAAATGTATCACAAATATAATAATTGACTGGCGCTGATGGTTGGTGCTATCTGGCTTGCTGCCAGCATCCTAGAGATCAACCAAGTATTTTCTTATGATGTACGATGTTCTAAGGAGCGCAGTTTTTTTGCAGTTCTGCTGGTGTTATTACAGGAATTTCTTGATGTATTTTATAAAATTATTATTATTATTATTATTAACAATAAACAATTAACAAAACAACAATGATAAAAATAGCTAGAAAAAATAATAAAACATCACAATTTGCAAATTGAAGTTGAACAATTTATAAGACCTGAATATTCTGACTTTTCAAAGAAAGTCCCTACTCGGAACTCCCTATATAATTAGACATTACCTTAACTGCTCTTAGATCTTCAGTTAGGATCTGAGTTGTTAATTTTTTTTTAACCCATCCCAGACTGTGAATCAAAGTGAAGATTAAATAATAACAATAAAAGATGAGAAATGAAGAAAAAACATCCAAGTTTCAAGAGTGAGATTTGAGTTAGCTGGAAATATTACCTAACAGGTAATATTTAAGCCTAACAGGCTTTCTTCTCAATTTATATGCTCCCATTGCACAGATCTGTGTAAAAAAAAAAAGCATTTGTCCCTTTTAAATATTCTGACTTTTGCCATCTCTTTGCAACTGAGTGTAATTAGAACCTCCTGTGAGTCTTACTTATTCATAAATGGAATCCGAGCAAATGGATAACTCCAAAATGCTCATCCACTTGAATAATAAAAAAATGCCCTCTTAGATCAAGTTATTGGTTGTTAGGCTTGTTCTCTGTAATGAGTGTAACCAGACTCTTTTCGTAATACTATCAGCCTCTCAAATTGCTATGCAGGAGTGTTGATATATATTCCTCCATCCTTCAATTCAAGACAATTTTAAGGTTTCTAACCTGACCTGCACTTTGCAGGGCCAAAGTGGGAAAATATATGTCTGTCTGTCTGTCTGTCTGTCTGTCTGTCTCATCTATCTTCATTCTATTTCATTCATCTATCTATCTATCTATTTATTCTATTCATTCATCTATCTATCATTCTATCTATCATTATTCATCATCATTCCATTCCATCATTTATCATTATTTATTCATTATTTATTTATTATTATTATTCATTTATTCATTTTTTATTCATTCATTTTATTTTTATTCATTTATTCATTTCATTATTATTTATTTATTATATTATTTATCATCTATTATCTATTATTATTATCATCTATTATCATTCATCATCTATTATTATTATCATTATCTATCTATTATTATCATTATTATCATCTATCTATTTATCATTATCTATTTATTATTTATTCATTATCATTATCTATTATCTATCTATCTATCTATTATCTATCTATCATCTATCATATCATCATCTATCTATCTATCTATTATATCTATCATCCATCTATCATCTATCTATCTATCTATCTATCTATCTATCTATCTATCTATCATATCTATCTATCTATCTATCTATCTATCTATCATCTATCTATCTATCATCTATCTATCTATCTATCTATCTATCTATCTATCTATCTATGCAGAATTGTAGATGAAAATTTAAGGAATTTCCTATGTTTGATACAGATCAATGTGCCAACTTGGGTGAAGCGCAAACCTCATTTCTTTTTCTTGAAAAAGACAAAGCTGAAAATGATTTTTTCCCCCATTTCATACATCCAGATGGGCGTCCCTCGAACTGAAATATATATATATATATATATATATATATATATATATATATATATATATATATATATATCCTCCAATATTCGATCTGCATTGATTCATTTCCCAGTCTTGGTTGGTTGGCTTCGTTTCTTCCATAAAATTGAGCCATCTGCCAATGGAAGGCATGTTGAACTGAGTCAGCTATATGGTCCTGCCAGATGTTGATGGAAATCGTAGCCTCCCTACATCTGCCTGTAGGGAGCTGAATGAAAAGGAAAACTCGAGTTCCGGCATTTTCATTGGTAAACAATGGTTATAGAAGTGGGCATCGCCTTCTCTGCATCTCGCTGTCTATTTTTGCACGCAAGTAGTTAGTTTACTTTATTGTCATTGCACCTCGTACAACGAAATCAAACACCATTTTCAGTGCACATCATGACAATGAAAATAAACTCACACACCTCCTTCACATTCTATACATTGAATTGAAAACCCCTGATATTGCATTAATATTGCACTATACAGTAGAATTCAACAGTTACTGCCCTGGGATAGAAGCTGTTTTTCAGCCTGTTTGTCCTTGTTTTTAATTATCCTGTACCGTCTGCCAGATGGTAATAGTTTAAAAAAAGGGGTTCCCAGGATGAGATGGATCTTTGAGAATGTTTTGAACTTTCTTAAGGCAGTGGGAGCTATAAAGCTCTTCCAAAGAGGGGAGAAGGCAACCCATGATCCTCTGGGCAATGACGTTAACCCTCTGGACTGCTGTCCTATCTGCCCCTGTGCAATTGGCAAACCATACAGAGGTGCAGTAAGTTAAGATACTCTCTATGGTGCAGCAGTAGAAGGTCACCAGCAGTTTTTCATTCCGTTGTTGTTTTTGAGTAAGTCTTTCTGCCAAGCAGTAGGAGTTGTTATCCCCTTATGAGGAATGAGTTTGCTCCCTGCAGAGAATATAAACACACATTAGTAACTCAACAAGCATCACAACACGTAAGAGGAATGCTAGAGCTTCTCCGTGTAACATCCAAGAATTTCAAACGAAAATGTCTGAGAACTAAGCACTGATAAATTCTGAACTGCCATGTCAGCGGTGGGATTAAACTGGTGTAACGACCGGTTCGGTGAGCGTGTGCGCAGCATTGAAAAAACAGCCATTTTCAGTTAAAACTTACCTTCTGCTACAGCCCCAGTTAGAAAATCAGCTGAAGCGAATCAGATGGGCTTCAAACCAAGTAAAGAAAGGATAGACTATGGCAGGAGTGAGTGAGCGAGGCCAACTGATAGATGGAACTACCGGTTCATTTGAACCAGCTGAATCCCACCCCTGTACCACACCTACTTGCTTGTCCCACCATCTACAATCTATTTACAGGTAGTCCTCGACTTACAACAGTTCGTTGAGTGACCGTTCAAAGTTACCACAGCGTTTCAAAAAGTGACTTGCGACCGTTTCTCACAATTAACACTTCTGTAGTATCCCCCGTGATTGTGTGATCAAATTTCAGAGGCTTGGCAACTGGTTCATACTTACGACCATTGCAGTGTCCCAGGGTCAGGCCCCAAAGTTCTGTTGTTAAGTGAGACATGGGTTAAGTGAGTTTTGGTTGATTTTACGACCTTTCTTGCCACACTTGCTAACTGAATCACGGCAATATCACGGCAATTGTTCAGTTAGTCACGTGGTTGTTAAGTGAATCTGGCTTCCCCATTGACATAGGCTGGTCAGAAGGCCTCACAAAGGGATTATATGACCTCAGGACTGTTGTGACCCTGGCTTCCTAAACCATAATTACGCACACACTTATTTTGAAAACAAGACTTACTTTATTCAAACGCTGGGAATTGTTTTTATTCCCAGCCAGAATTAATCTCAAACAGTCCCCCGAGATAAGCACCCACCTTTCAGTTCTGTGAAGTGCTGCCAAAAACAGAAGTATCAAATGAACTAGAAAAGAAACCAACTGAAGTACAAAAAAAAAACCCAACTGAAGTACAAAAAGCTTCCAGAATGACTTTGAACCGAAAGAACCAGGGGTGGGATTCTACCAGTTCTGTCTGGCTCTGTAGAACTGGTAGCTCTGAAGAACAGGTTCTATGTCTGCTGCTGTTTTGGCCCACCCACCTGCCCGGGCTCTTACCTGACCTTTATTTCCTGCTTTTTCAACCTCAGCTGCTTTGCGCGGCACAGCTGTGCTTGAAAAAGCAGGAAAAAGGTGCTTTTTCAAATGCTGCGCACCCGTGTGCAGTCCTGCTCAGCTGCCCAGGCTGCAAGCTGATGATATTTCACATGCGTGCATAGCACGTGTCAGGCGCGCATGCACGCTAAGCACGCATGCGCACGCAAAACGTAAATCACCAAACCGGTGGTTACATCAGTTGGATCCCATCCCTGGAAAGAACTACTTTGCTTCCTGCAAAGGTTTCATCATCTTGGCCTGACTTTTATACCTTATGGGAGGTGCAATCACCTCCCAGCTTACTCCAGAGTCACCCCTTTTGTTTCAGGTGCTCTCGCCTTCTAGCAGCTCTGTGCACATGTCCACTGGGAACAGGCTCTACTGGGTCCTCTGCCTTGTGGCTGCCAGACTCCGAAGGCTCTGAAGGCAGCACCCCACTCCCAGATGGCCCTGGCCCCATCCCTGCATCAGATGCAGGACCCTTGTCTGAGTCCTCTCCAGACTCCCTGATTGGTCCCCATTCTTCCCCACTGACCAATTCCACAGCCATCTGCACCAGCTGCTGGTGAACCACAACAGGGACACTGCAACCATCATAAATATGAGTCAGTTTTTTTTTTAAATTACATTTATATGCCGCCCTTCTCTGAAGACTCAGGGCGGCTTACAATTTTTGGGATACAACCCAATGCGCTCAGCAATAGCCTTCCTTTCATTGTATATGCCTGCTTATTACTAAGCGGCATTTTTACAAAGTCAGCTTATTGCCCCCAACAATCTTGGGTCCTCACTTTACCTACCCCGAGAGGATGGAAGGCTGAGTCAACCTTGAGCCTGGTGGGATTTGAGCCTACAATAATTGCAGGCAGCTGGAACTTAAGTGCTAGGCATTTAGCAGCCTGCACCACCAAGGCCCTTGCCAAACATCTAAATTTTGAACCTGTGACTGAGGGGATGCTGCAATGATCTTCGTCAGAGTTTGTTGCAGAAAATCAAATCCAGAAAGCACACACAGATAACTGATTCAGCAGGATTCATTAACTTCTTTATATACATAATAATACGTGAAGTAAATTCACAATACCAACAGCAGATGCTTCCAATGTGGTGGAGAAGAGAGATTGTAAGTAAGTTCTTAGTTTCAGTTCAGCAGAAAGACAAGACCAGACTTGTTTCATTTTAGAGCTGAGCACAGAGCTAAGCCACACCCAGACTCCTTCCTTAAGTTTCTGTTTCCAAAACAGCCCTCATTGGCTGACCCAGTTGCCATGCCTATTCATTGGCTGACCTTGTTACCATGTCTCTGCCAGTTCATGAATATTCCGACAGTGAAAAACTGTCCTGTGTCATTTTCCCCCCAGTGTTGTTGTAACTTTGGATACTAAGTGAACCATTGTAAGTCGAGGACTATGTATCCAGACTATGCTTCAGACTCAGATTGGTATGAGTGGGACTCAGTCCTAGCACCAAAGGTCCTAAAACTGAGAGATCAGACATGAAGAGGGGTTTAAACATTCCGAGCTATTCATTGTCAGATTAGTCATTCTGTCACATGGATGCCATCCAATGATTGGGTTTCAGTAGACTCAGGTGCAACTGGCAATCCCATTGACACCCTTCACACTGCAAAAATGTGCCCTGATATTCTAACTAATGCTTGGTCAAAGATGATGTTCCACTTAGGGGAAGAATTGTTAGTGAACACAGTCAGTCCCTGCAGGTTGAGGTGACATTGGTAAAGGGGTCACTGGGGTGGAAACAGAGCTGAAGTGTTGTGGTTTGTCGGCTGCCGGCCCCTCCAGCAAATCAAATGGAGCAGCATCAGCAACCCATCATCCCTCAGATGGAGAGTCAACAGCCCCCAGATCTGGACGTGGCTGATGAGGAAGAGGAGGAACAGCTGGGTTCAGTGCCTGACACACAGATGCGCAGAAGGGAGGGGAGAGGAGAGCAGTGGAAATCTATGGGCCAGTTCTTGGGATGGAAGAGGCACCGCTGCTAGCAAAGCCCCACCCTAGCTCTGGGGATAAAAGGCAGGGGGTGGAGATGAATAGACAGACTTGTTAGCCTGTGATGAGAGAGAAACCTTTTTGCCGGGGCTGCTGGCACTCCTAATAAAGGAATTGTTTGAGTTCACATCAGAGAGTTTGTCATGTTTGGAGAGCTGCGTCAGAACAGGAGGTTGAGGTGACATCGTTAAAGGAGCGCCTGGGGTGGAAACAGAGCTGGAGGCTCTCTCACCTGGGGCTTCGATTATCTGTCAGATGGTTCCATTTATCACCACGGAGAACTTCTGTGAAGAAAGACCTCTGAAATCTGAGGTTCTGAAGCGGCTGAGACATCGACTGTGACCTGTGATGGAGAGAAGACCCTCTGCAAGCCAAAGTCTTTGGGAGTTCTCCTGGTTGTACAGCTGGTAAGAGATTGATTTACAATAAAATTAAATAAAGGCCTTTTGATGTTCTCCTCTTCTTGGATGGTGGGAGTTGCCTTTTGTTGGAAGAAATATCCTCCTGGGTTCAGTTCCAAGTGGGGAAAAAGACACTGAATTCATGGAGGTTGCTTGGAAAGAAGGTTTAATGGTGGACAGGACCACATGCCTTGGAGCTCCTGGGCGAAAAGGGGAGAGATGCTGAGAATCCCTTGGTTTTATACCCTCTGTTGGGTCCCACTTAGTATTTCCTGAAATGTATCCCATTGGCTGTCAGATTCCCAGGTGGGGAGGTCTTAGCTAACTTTGTAGACTTCGTCTGGACCACACGGCATCACCTGAGTGTTAGTTAATGCAATCTTTCCATGTGCCATGTGGTGAGATGGGTAACCCTATCATTTCCTGAGGGCCGTGTCTTAATCCCATCACCCTGGAGCTGAAGGGGGAGGGCAAGGAGCTGCAGGAAGCCGCTTTGCCTTTAAAACATTTCTCCTTTTCTCATCCAGGGAAATACAATATTCTTTTTAAATATTTCCTAGACAATTTCATTCTTCTAGGAGAGGGGTGGGTGCTAACTTTCTACACTTTGATTGCTCGCTTCATATGAAGTGTCTTTTCTAACCCTATCCCTGGTTCCAGGCCAAGGATACATCCAACTAAGTCCAACTAGACAACCCTACCAGTCAATGACTACTTCAGCTTCAACCGCAACAATACAAGAGCACACAACAGATACAAACTCAATGTAAACTGCTCCAAACTTGATTGCAGAAAGTACGAGTTCAGCAACAGAGTGGTCAATGTCTGGAATGCACTACCTGACTCTGTGGTTACATCCTCTAACTAACCCCCACCCCTTTAACCTCAGACTATCCACAATTGACCTCACCCCATTCCTAAGAGGTCTGTAAGGGGCGTGCATAAGTGCACCATTGTGCCTACCGTCCCTGTCCTATTGTCCCCATTTATTCGTACCTATTTCCTGTATTCTTACTCATGTTTATACTTATACCTATTATCTTGTAAGCGATTGACAAATCAAATAAATAAAATAAAATAAATAAGGTTCAGCCAACCCCTGCTGTTCCTCAGATGTTGGCTTGTTTAACATTGTGTGTAAACCCTTTCCTGCTGGCTGGGATGCATTTCACACAAAAGCTTTCTCCGCTGCAGGAAATCAAAAGGCAGAAGAGGCCACGGAAAGGTCTTGGCTGATTTATTCTCTGCTTCAGGGGAGCCCCCACGGGGGGGGGGGGGGAGGAATTGTGACACCACCTGTGTTGTGCAGGCAGGCGATTCCCCAGCTCAGCAACCAGCCCCGTTGGGAGAGAGGCCCAGCGTTCGCCACATGAGAAGAAAGGAAGAGGCGCCTCAGCTGGGAGGCCAACGCCGCCGGTTGTGCGTTCTTTGGAAGAAGCTGATGCAACCAGCATCCACTCCTTTCTCACAAACAGGGGCAGGAGAGGAGAGGAGTGTTTTGACAAAGAAGAGCCAGTTACTCTGGAAGGAGGGGAAATGAGGGCTGATGGAATTCCCTTTCACCAATTCTCAAAAACCCAAGAGCCTCACTGTTGTTTTGTAAAGTCAGGGCCAGTCAATAGCTATTATCTATCTATCTATCTATCTATCTATCTATCTATCTATCTGTCTATCTATCTATCTCTATCTGTCTATCTATCTATCTATCTCTATCTATCTATCTATCTATCTCCATCTATCTATCTTCTATCTATCTATCTATCTATCTATCTATCTATCTATATCTATCTATCTATCTCTATCTATCTATCTATCTATCTATCTATCTATCTATCTATCATCTATCTAATCTAATCTATATCTATCTATATCTGTATCTATCTCTCTGATCAAATATATATCTTTCTCTCATCTATATTTCCTGTCTCTGTCTCTCTTTCTAATCTCTCTCTTTCTGTCTTTCTCTCTTATATCTCTCTCTATCATCTATCTATATTGATCTAATCTATATCTATGTATCTACTGTACTTCTCTCTCTCATCTCTCTCTTTCTCTCTATCTCTCATCTGTCTATCATTTCTCTTATCATCTGTCTATCTATCTATCTGTGTGTCTGTCTGTCTGTCTTGCCATACACCCACACACCTATCTATCTGTCACTATCTGCATCTATCCATATCTGTCTGTCTGTCTGTCTGTCTGTCATCAGCAATCACACACCTCACTGTCTGTCATCATCTGCATCTATCTGTCTGTCTGTCTGTGCCTGTCTGTCTGTCTGTCTGTCATCTGTCACATCCACGCACCCGATATCTATCCTTTATCTGCATCCGTCTGTCTATCTATCTATCTATCTATCTATCTATCTATCTCATCGCATCACTGCCACAACACACTCCAGTATCTATCACTATCTACATCTATCTATCTATCTATCTATCTATCTATCTATCTATCTATCTATCATCTATCAATCAGTATCATATCTATCATTTACCTATTATCTATCATCTATCTACTGGTATATTTCTATCTATCTATCTATCTATCTATCTATCTATCCTATCCTCTCTATCATCCTGTCGAGATCATCTCCCTCCCTCCCTCCAGCGCCCTCTCTCAAATCTATCCAATAGAAAGAGGGCTTACTCCACCCTTTTCCTCTACCTGGATCTCCCAAAGGTTGACCTGATCTGCAGGCATATTGATAAGTCCTGGGTGTTGGTTCCCCCTCCCCCTCCTTCCGTTCAGCAGTAGTGCTTCTAATCCAGAAGGTCAATCACACAGCCCACCAGATTGCTTGGAGGAAGAGACAGTCCGGGTGTAACAAATACCTCAAAGTACTTCTGTCTCTGTAGCAGCCCAAGACTGCCCTGATCTATTAATATCTCCCTCCTGCCTCCATTTCTCTCTGCGATCAATTAAAAGCACACGCCTTCCCTTTAATAGCAAGGAGCCAGCCCTCAGCTGTCAAGAGATTGACACAGGTGGAAGAGTGGATTCTCTCTATAGGCTAGGCATTGTTTTACCTCCCCCTCCCCTGTTCTTGTTCTTCAGGATCCTTAACAGATTTATCAGCAAAATAAACAGGGAACTGGTGAAGATCAGTGGCAGCTCAGAGCTGAGTGATTGGTCTTGGTCAGGAGCTTCTAAAACTTTAGAAATAACTAAGGATCCAGCTGTCTTCTGACTGCCCTGGGTAGGGTGGCCTCTTTTTCGAGAGAAAAATAAAGGAAGTAATAAAAGAAATTAAGGTGATTATATCCTGGTGGCTGGGTGGGTGCGGTGGTGGCCTAGAACAGGGGTCGCAACCTTTGGACCTCAGGGATCACCAAACTCATAATTTTAAATCCCACGGACCAGAGACCTGGGACCCCCAAAAAAGTCTGCAGGAAAATTCCCCACCCGTTTTCCTACCGTCGACCATTCTTTATTTGGGATCGAGGATACCGTCTCCAGCTCCGTTCTCAGGGGAGAGAGAGAGAGAGAGAGACTTCATGCAAGGAAAGCAGCAGAAGCAGCAGAAGTCTTTCTTTCTCTCCCAAAAACTCCGTCAGAAATGAATCTTTGTGAGAGATTTGTGTGCGCGAAACTTGGAGCAGGATGCCTTGTAAGGTCCCAAAGACTCCTTTCTGGTGGTTGGGGAGAAAGAAAGGCTGCTTTCTTGGTGCAGCCAAAAGCAGAAGAAGAAAGAAGTGGAAAGAAGCAGGTGGCCAGGCCAGGCGTGGGTGAGTGGGGCAAGTTCCCCACTCCGCCCTCCCCTCCCCTCACTACCGTGTTCACAATGCAAGTGAGCCTTGTGTTCCCGTGGGCCATGTGGGGCGCACAGCTGTGTTCCTATGGAGCCTGGTTTAATTGCTTTGGGGGTGCTTTGGGGTGACATTTCTCTGTGGACCACCAAAATTTTCTCATGGACCACCAGTGGTCCCTGGCCCACTTGTTGGCAGCCACTGGCCTAGAGGTGGTCTCGCCTCACAATCAGGAGACTGTGAATAGAGGCAGATATTTCTCTCTTTGACCACACTGAGAATATGCCTGCTGAACAAAACTCCGCATTGGTGACAGGAAGGGCATCGAGCCATTAACACAGTCTGCTAGCTCCATTCAGTTGCCCAGACTCCATCTCACAAGGGATTATGGGGTCATTAAATGAAGAAGATGATGATGATATGCTGGTGGCTGGGGAATTCTGGGAGTTGAAGTCCACAGGTCTTAAAGATGCAAAGGTTGGATACCCTTGATGTAGGCTTTTGCACCTTACACCTCAGATTAGAGATTGGGAAGATGCAAGATGGAAGAAATAGGAGTCCGTTGCATCAGGACCAAAATTTAGGAAAGTATTAGAAGCTCTGAAGCCATGACGGAAAATTCAAGAATAACCAACTCTTGTTTCTAGAGACATCAAGATAAGATGAGCTGAATTTCTTCAGGATTGGAAATATTTCTGTTATTTTGCAATCTTTGTAGCAGCCACCAGATTGATAACAACTCACAAGTCTGGTTTATTGCTCGAATAATACAAACCACGGCTGATATATTGTCGTTTTCTTTGGAATCTCAAATGAAGCCTATGCATCTGGATAGATGGAATACGATTTTAAAGATGCTGCAGGCAAGCATAACTTGATTTAAAAAATGTCATTTTCTTTTACAAACATTGGCATAATTATGAGCTCCGGCCGTTTCCTTCCGATAAAAGGAGCAATGGAAAGTTACCTATAGAAGTTGGCATTTTCCTGTCCAAGGAATCTTTTTCAAGAGTGGCCTGTATCATTTTTCAGAGGTATTTTTAGAGAAGGAGCCATCAATTATTCATGCCTTTTAAATTGCATTGTCTTTGTTTAGTTAAGAACATAACTCAGTAATCCCCAGCTATCGCCCAACAGAACAGGCTGGTTTCAACGAGCTGAAAGGAGCAGATGGCTTGTGGGTTTGAGAATGAGCATCTGAGATTTTCAGATTGTTTACTGGTTCGATCCTATTCCATAGGATCGAGCAGAAATGAGTACTCAGCAGGTTCTGACCGTTCTGGAGAACCGGTAGTGGAAATTTTGAGTAGTTCAAAGAACCGGCCAATCCCACCTCTGACTGGCCCTGCCTCCATCTATTCTTTGCCTCCTGAGTCCCAGCTGATCTGCTGGGTCTTCTTTGGTTGCCCTGCACAGGAGAACGGAGCTGGAAAGCAGGTTAGTGGGGTGGGGAGGAATGGGATTTTGCAGTATCCTTCCCTTGCCACGCCCACCAAGCCATGCCACACCCACCAAGCCACGCCCATCAAGCCACGCCATGCTCACCAAGCCACGCCCACAGAACCAGTAGTGAAAATTTTTGAATCCCACCACTGGATTGGAGTGAGTTTGATATGGGCCACAGGAACCAGTGCTGCACATAGTTATAAGGTGACCAACTTTTTATAATGAGAAGGAGGGCACAAATACATTGAAGAAAAAACCAAGCCACTTGTGCGGCGGTGCACTCTTACGCCGCGGTGCACTCTTGCACATGGCACACTCTCTCAAAACAATTCTCCTGTGGGGAGCACATGCGCTCCACATTGCATCTCGTCGGACTGTACCGGCCTTGACGAATCGCCATGTCAAATGCAAATACATCACATCACACACAACGGATCGGATCGGCATCGATCAAATACGGAGATTTACACATTAGTCTTCAAAGATCAAAAGGAGGAGGACATGTAGGAGGACCGCTTTTCAAGGGAGGACAGAACTTACAAAGAAGGACTGTCCTCCCTAAAACCGGTTGGTCACCTTAATAGTTAGCTCCTGGAACTGGGTATCTGGGGCAGGAGATGTGTGATACCTGGGTCACTTGTGCATCCACCAGATCCAGGCCAACTTCCTCAGATCCAGGAAGACTTCTCCAGGTCCAAGATCACCAAGCAAGAGAAGAAACAACAATGTTTCCATCTCAAAGTTGGGATCATTCAGTGGTCTAAGCTTACGCTGATGTCCTTTCCTGAGCAATGGATGCTGTTGCACAACAGAACTATGTGGGTCCAATTCATTGCTTTTCTGTATCATGGGACAGGCCACACCCCCAGGTTATATGTGCTTGGGTTATTGTGGTGTGTTGAACAAATCACAAAGCACTAAGCCACAAAACAATGTTGTGCATGCCCTCATGACTTCAGAAAACAAACCAATTTAGTCAATTCCTTTGTACTGTCCCTTGTCTCTTTAACTCAGAATAGAGTTGGAAGGGACCTTGGAGGTCTTCTAGTCCAGCCTTGCTCAAGCAGGAGATCTTATACCATTTCAGACAAGTGGCTGTCCAGTCTCTTGTTAAAAATGTCCAGTGTTGAAGCACCCACAACTTCTGGTGGCCAGCTGTTCCACTGGTTAATTGTCCTCACTGTTAGGAAGTTTCTGCTCAATCCCAGGTTGCTTCTCTCCTGGATTAGTTTCCATCCATTGTTTCTTGTCCTGCCCTTCTGGTCCTTTGGAAAGTAGATTGACCCCACCCTTCTTTCTTGGCAGCCTCTCAAATACTGGAATGCTCCTAATCATCCCCCCCATAGCCCTTCTTTTCTCTAGAACAGCCAAACCCCAATCCAACCCTTCTTCATGTGTTTTTCAGGCCTTTAATCAACTCTGTGAAATGGTTTTGCTGAAGCCATTACAACCTTTTTAAATCTTGGGCAGGGTGGGATTCAAATTTTTAACAACCTGTCCTGTGGGTGTGGCTCGGTGGTGGGGTGGCGGTGGTCATGCTGGGTGGGCATGGCTTGGTGGTCATGTTGGCTGGGCGTGGCCAACTCAATATCACTCACAATGAGGCGCCTCTCCTCGCCTGGCCTCTCAAGACTGTGGGGATGCTGCAACAGTCGTAGCATGAAAAATGGTCATAAGTCACTTTTTCAGTGCCACTGTAACTTTGAATGGTCACTCCCACTCAAGCAAAGTACCAGGAAAGGAGGAAAAAACTCCAGAGACCTTCCTGAGACAGGAAGTCCAGTCCTGCCAAGAATGTAATAAGGCTTAACGGAGGCAGTTTCTATAAGCAACACCAGAATGTTTCCTTCCTGCCTTCCTTATAGGATTAGCCCAGTAATTTCTTCTAACAACCGGTTCTCCGAACTGCTTAGAATGTTAACAACTGGTTCTAGAGAATAGGTGTGAACTGGTAGAATCCCACCCCTGATCTTGGGGAGTAAGCCAAGTAACACACACACACACACACACACACACAAAACCCCCAAACATTATGGAGAAGAAGCTCATGGCAAAGAAGGAGCAACTGAATTCTTTATTTTGCCTCCATCCAACCACCCATCGATGGATATTCGTTGACCTTTGACAAACAAGCTATAGCACAGTAATATGAAAGAGTTAACTAGAAGTTCCTCAGGCGTTCTCCATGTCTACAAGTAGATTGGCTGAAGCCAGCTCAACAGGAAAGTTATTCTGCAGATGTCCTGAGGATTTAGGTAAGTGGAACTCAACTCTACGCTATTATCCAGCATCTGGTTCCCCTTCACATTCTGGTCATAATGTGGCCCTTGGTCCTAAAAGCACATGTGACAATCTTAGCATGAGCTGAGAAGAACATGGGGTGAACTCTCTTAAGACCAAAGTTGTCCCACACCATTAGATGCCATTCAGGAACATCAAAGCCAATGTCAAAAAGGTGACATGTAGAGATTACTATCCACGCTTATGAGGTTATATATGATACCCTCCTCTTCCCATATCCCCCCTTTTTTCTTTTCTTTTCTTTTCTTTTCTTTTCTTTCTTATTATTTCTTAGCCTTTAGAAGTTTTTTCTTTTTTCTTTAGTATTTAAATGTTTAGTTATTTAAAATATTGAAAACATTGAAGTATATAATTGATAAGATAGTTAATTTAAAATTGCAATAGTTGGTTTAAAAACAAAGCACTAATAACTGTTTATATGTTTAGGAAATTAGAGTATTTAGAATAATTAATTCATGAAT
>CM019159.1:8626171-8695874 GCA_009733165.1 Naja naja
GGTTGTCTCCCATCATCCAGGCTGGACCCTCCACCCCCAAGTTTCTCTCCTTCCACCCAGCGCCTCAAATAATCCCACCGGGCCGACACTCGGTCTCCACTGCCCGCTTCCTCGCGGTACCCAGAGCGATCTCGCCGGAGGAGATCCAGGTGCGCCCCCGCCGCGTCTTGGGCTGCCCAAAGGCAATTCCCCTTGGCTGTTTTGGGGGGCTGTTTTGCTTCTCAGCCCCACTCCCCAGTCCCAGACGGGAGGGGGTCTCCAACTGGGGCGCACCCCGCCGCGCCATGGGCTGCCCAGAGGCAGTTCCCCCAGCTGTTTTTGGGGGCGCTGCTTTGCTTCTCAGCCCCACTCCCCGGTCCCAGACGGGAGCCGGTCTCCAACTGGGGCCCTCTCGGAAATCCTCCGGGCTGCCTCTCTGCCCAGCCACCTTTTGCGCGGAGGGGGCGCCCCGAGATGCTCCCACGCTCAGCCAGGGCGCATCGCCAAGAGGAGCTGCGCGATTTCAATCCAAGCCGAGGCTGGTCTTTGGGCGCGCTGCGCGATGGAGACGCGCGTACCCTGCGAGAGAAAGGCCAGAAGAAGGGCGGGGAGAACGACCGGGGGGGAAGCGGACCGAAAGCAGCTGCCCTCCCTCTCTGTCTCTCTGTCTCTCTGTCTCTCCCTCCTCGCCTGCCTCCGTCCCTTCCCCGCTTCACTCGTCCGCCCGCCGGGGCGCTGTGAAGCGCAGCCTCCTTGACGTCAGGGCGCGGGCGGTGCGCGGCATCTTCCGCGCGGGGGTCCCCGGCCGGGTGGCTGCGCGCTCCGGGCGCCCCAGGGAAGGAGGCGCGACGGGCTGGGCAGCCGTGGACCGCCGCCACCGCCGACGACCGGCGCACCGCAGAAGGCGACCAAAGGCTGAGCCAGGGCGGACGAGCCCGGGGAGCCGCTTGAGAGCGCCTCGGCCTCCCTCCGCCTCCGTCCCGGCTCGGCCTTGGCCATGGCAGCCGCCGAGATGGAGAGCGCGGGGGAAGGGGAACTGGCGGAGCGCGTCTTGCTGAACGTGTCGGGCCTGCGCTTCGAGACGCGGCTGGGCACCCTGGACCAGTTCCCGGAGACGCTGCTGGGCGACCCGGCCAAACGGCTGCGCTACTTCGATCCTCTGCGCAACGAGTATTTCTTCGACCGGCACCGGCCCAGCTTCGACGGCATCCTCTATTTCTACCAGTCGGGGGGTAAGCTCCGCCGGCCGGTCAACGTGTCCCTGGAGGTCTTCGCCGACGAGGTGCGCTTCTACCAGCTGGGCGAGGCGGCCTTGGAACGGTTCCGGGAGGAGGAAGGCTTCCTGCGGGAAGAAGAGAAACCTCTGCCCACGCAGGAGTTCCAGCGTCAAGTCTGGCTGATCTTTGAGTATCCTGAGAGTTCCGGCTCGGCCCGGGGCATCGCCATCGTCTCGGTGTTGGTCATCCTCATCTCCATTGTCACCTTCTGCTTGGAGACCTTGCCGGAGTTCCAGGAGGAGCCGGCTGAGATCCGGGATCCCACGGGACAGGCGCCGCGCCCGGGCATCCTGGCTGACCCTTTCTTCGTCATTGAGACCACTTGCGTCATCTGGTTCACTTTTGAGCTCCTGGTGCGCTTCTTCGCCTGTCCCAGCAAGCCCGAGTTCTCCAAGAACATTATGAACATCATCGACGTGGTGGCCATCATCCCTTACTTCATCACTCTGGGCACCGAGCTTGCTCATGAGCAGCAGAAGGGGGAGCCTCAAGGCAACAGCGGTGGCCAGCAACAAGCCATGTCCTTGGCCATCCTACGGGTCATCCGCCTGGTCCGAGTCTTCAGGATCTTCAAGCTCTCCAGGCACTCCAAGGGGCTGCAGATCCTGGGACAGACCTTGAAAGCTAGCATGAGAGAGCTGGGCCTCCTCATCTTCTTCCTCTTCATCGGAGTGATCCTCTTCTCCAGCGCCGTCTATTTCGCTGAAGCCGATGACCCCGAATCCTACTTCTCCAGCATCCCTGATGCCTTCTGGTGGGCTGTGGTCACCATGACCACGGTGGGCTACGGTGACATGAGTCCCATTACCGTGGGAGGAAAGATTGTGGGCTCCTTGTGTGCCATCGCCGGCGTGCTCACCATCGCCCTGCCCGTGCCGGTCATCGTGTCCAACTTCAACTACTTCTACCACAGGGAGACGGATCAAAGTCTCCTCCAGGATGACCCGGGGAGCGTGCAGGGCAGCTCAGGCGAGGAAGCGAAGAGTAAGAACTCCTCCTGCAAATCCGTGGTGCACTTGGAGCACCTCGATGAGACCCACAACGGGACCAGGTCTGTGGAGAAAACCAACATCCAAGCCAACAGCACCATAGATCTTAGGAAGTCCCTCTACGCCCTTTGTATGGATTCGACCAGGGAGACGGATTTGTAAGGAGGCCAAACTCCTGTTGGTGATTTAAATCAGGGAACAAATGACGTTCGTTTTATTTATTTATTTTTATGTATTTATTTTTTATTTTTTAAGTTTGGTAGCTTCTCTAAAAACATCTCTAAGTTAGTGGATTCTTTTTTTAAAAAAAACAACAACAATTCATTCCTTTGGACGACTCAGCAAATGCTTGAGCAAAGATTTAAAACCAGCAAAAGAGTTAGTGGGGGATCCCTTTCCCATGATCCGTGGGGGCCTTTGGTGATAAACGGACTTTGCTTGCAGAGCAAATCTATTTTCATAAACCAACTCAAAACAGTAGGGATTTCTTGTATAGGTCATTGGTAGCCCCCCACCAGCCTCAAATCCCCTCCCCTCTTATAATCCTGTCTTCTAAGGCCATTTTCCCCTCCTCTCCCATGGATAGTAAAAGAATTTTTGTAGGTACCTTCGTTTCAAGCTAAAAAATATTTCTATTTTTAATATGTATGATGAAAATAGCCATGTTACTGTGATATAGGAAACCATGGCCTCTATATAGACTTTTAAGCTAAGGAATAGATTTCCTATTTTAAAGTTAAAAACAACAACAACCACCCCTTTCCTTGTATGTGTGACAAGTCCTGTTTTCAGCATTCTGGTAGCAAAAAACGTTGCGTTTGTCTAAGTTTTTGTACCTTTGGTGAGAATTAAATTACATAAATGGCAATCTTTATTCTGTAAAATTGTTATCCCTGCAAGATTGCATCCTGTTTCTGGCTGTTGGTGAGGCCAGAGGTCAGCAGCTGGCATGCTTGAAGGACCTGTTTTTTTCCCCCTAAATACAGGTAGTCTTTGACTTACGACTACAAACGAATCCAAAATTTCTACGGTTTAAGCGAGAGAGTCGTAAATGTTGTTCCATGTTACAACCTTTCTTGTCACAGTTGCAAAGTGAATCCTTGCAGTCCTTAAGTGAGTAACCTAGTTGTTAAGTGTATCTGGCTTCCCCCCCGACTCTGCTTGTCTGAAGGTCGCAAAAGGGGATTGCGTGACCCCCCCCCAGGGACACTGCAGCCATCATAACTGCGAGTCAATTGTGCCAAGTGTCTGAATTTTGATCACGTGATCGTGGGGATGGCTGCAATGGTCGTAAGTGTGAAAAACGCTCATGGGTTGCTTTTTTTAGGGCTGTTGTAACTTTTGAACGGTCACTAAACAAACTGTTGTAAGTCGAGGACTGCCTGTAGAACGTTTCTGGGTTCAGTTTAACAGATAACAGATAATCAGAGTCGGAAGGGACCTTGTAGGTCATCTAGTCCAACCCCCCGTCCAAGCGGGAGACCCTACACCATTTCTGACAAATGGCAGTCCAGTCTCTTCTTGAAAGTCTCAAGTGATGAAGCTCCCACAACTTCCAAGGGCAACTTCTGTTCCATGGGTTGATTGTTCTCACTGTCAGAAAGTTTCTCCTTATTTCCAGGTTGAATCTCTCCTTGTTCAGTTTCCATCCATTGTTCCTTTTTTGGCCTTTAGGTGCTTTGGAAAATAGCTTGACCCCTTCTTCCTCTCTGTGGCAGCCCCTCAAATATTGGAAGATGCTATCCTGTCTCCCCTGGTCCTTCTCTTCCCTAGACTAGCCAAGCCCAGTTCCTGTAACCGTTCTTCATATGTTTTAGTCTCCAGTCCCCTAATCATCCTGGTTGCTCTTCTCTGTACTTTTTCTAGAGTCTCAACATCTTTTTCATAGTGTGGTGACCAAAACTGGATGCAGCACTCTAGGTGTGGTCTTACTAAGACTTTATAGAGTGGTATTAGTACTTCACTTGATCTCAATTGTATCCCTCTGTTAATGCAATTTAGGATTGCATTAGCTTTTTTGGCTGCTGCTGCACACTGCTGGCTCCTATGTAGCTGGTTGTCCACTAAGACTCCAAGATCCCTCTCCCAGTGACTGCTATTGAGCCTGGTTTCACCCAGCCTATATGTGTGCTTTTGGTTTTTCTTGGCTAAGTGTAGGACTTTACATTCAACAAATCAAAAAGCTTCGGATGAGAGTGCCAGAAAAACGTTTTAGCAACTGCGGAGCTTTTCGGATTGAGTTTTCTGAAGAAGTAGTTTTCTGATGGGGACCTAGACGTGATTTATGTCTTTGGGGGAGCTGGTCACTGTTTTTAAATGACAGTGCCCAGTAATGGACTCTTGGGGGGGTGGGAAATCTAATGGAAAAGGTAGAAGTTATTAAATAAAGCTTTTACGGATTCCACTTTGCACTAAGTGGGCATCAGTTGACCTCATTTTGAAATAAGATGGATTGTTGCCTGGTAGATTATTGGTTGATGGCTGGCAGGACTTTGTTCCTTAAGTTCAGCCCTCTCATGGTTCAACTTGGATCATGAAGCTTGCAGAGAAAGAAGATGACTCCAATTCCTAGGAGGACATCCATCTTCTCTGGAGCTACAGAGACAGGAGCCTTCTTGGTTTGACTTCTCTCTGTCTTCTCTTGTCCATCTTACACACTTAGGAAGAGAATGGTTGAATGTCTATGGCAGGGGGGCCTTCAAACTTGACAGCTTGAAGACTTGTGGACTTCAACTCCCAGAATTCCTCCTCCAGTCATGTTAGCTCAGGAATTCTGGGAGTTGAAGTCCACAAGTCTTAAACTTGCCAAGTTTGAAGACCCTTGAGATAGATAGATAGATAGATAGATAGATAGATGGATGGATGGATGGATGGATGGATGGATGGATGGATGGATGGAGGGGAGAGATAGAGAGATCAGGGGTCTTCAAACTTGACAGCTTGAAGACTTGTGGACTTCAACTCCCAGAATTCCTCCTCCGGTCATGTTAGCTCAGGAATTCTGGGAGTTGAAGTCCACAAGTCTTAAACTTGCCAAGTTTGAAGACCCTTGCTCTATATGGAACCTCTCCCTCATCCAGGTCATGGATGTCCCAAAGGTGCTTTTTTCCAACTGGACTTTCTTTGTTTTTTTTCCCTTGAAAACAATTCATTTGTCATCCAAGAAGCATCTTCAGTTCTGAACTTTCTAAACTGAAGATGCTTTTTGGATGAGAAGCAAAACATCTTCAAGGGGAAACAAAAACCAAAAACCAAAGTCCAGTTGCCTTTGGGAAAAGAAGGATTCATTCCTGAGTAATGATACATACCTACAATATTCCTAACTCCTGATCATGAATTTGATCTGAGAAGGCACAACTCAAGCCAAGGTAGTTTAAATCCTTCTTGCCTTGCCAATAAATCTCTCTCTCTCTTTCTCTCTTTTGTCTTCTGCTGAATGGATGGGATTATGTAGGTTTGGGAATGCAGCCATCACAATCATGACAAGACTTACTTTCCTTCCTTCCTTCCTTCCTTCCTTCCTTCCTTCCTTCCTTCCTTCCTTCCTTCCTTCCTTCCCCTCTTAATTTATTTATTTTACTGGAAGTTTTTAAGAAGAGACTGCACAGCCAATTTATCTGGAATAGTATAAGGGGTTGGATTAAAAGACCTTCAAGGTCTCTCTTCTAACTCTGTTTTTCTTTCTGTCTGTCTGTCTGTCTGTCTGTCTGTCTGTCTGTCTGTCTGTCTTCCTTCCTTTCTCTTTCCTTCCTTCCTTCCTTCCTTCCTTCCTTCCTTCCTTCCTTCCTTCCTTCCTTCCTTCCTTCCCCTCTTAATTTATTTATTTTACTGGAAGTTTTTAAGAAGAGACTGTACAGCCAGTTGTCTGGAATGGTATAGGGGGTTGGATTAGAAGACCTTCAAGGTCTCTCTTCTAACTCTATTTTCCTTCCTTCCTTCCTTCCTTCCTTCCTTCCTTCCTTCCTTCCTTCCTTCCTTCCTTCCTTCCTTCCTTTTACTGGAAGTTTTTAAGAAAAGACTGCACAGCCACTTATCTGGAATAGTATAGGGGGTTGGATTAAAAGACCTTCAATGTCTCTCTTCTAACTCTGTTTTCCTTCCTTCCTTCCTTCCTTCCTTCCTTCCTTCCTTCCTTCCTTCCTTCCTTCCTTCCTTCCTTCTTTCTTTCTTTCTTTCTTTCTTTCTTTCTTTCTTTCTTTCTTTCTTTCTTTCTTTCTTTCTTTCTTTCTTTCTGCAATGGACTGCTGCAAGTTGAGTCAGGGCAACAAACATTTCTAATGTCTGTCCAGCAGGCCCTGGAAGGGGAGGGGAGGGTGATAGCCATAACCCAATTTTGCTGAATTTCTAATTAAGATTCTCTTCCAGGATTCCAGAGTCTTCCTTGCTTTAAGGCAGAGAGGAAATAAATAGACTTGATCCGAGTCTGTAAATTAAATTAAACTATGCCTCTTTTTTTGAAGTAGGTTTTCAATTATTATTATTAGAAACGTGGTGTTTTGTTTTTTTTTTGAATCGCAAATGCTTGCAGCAGAGGTTCTCTTTGGAGGATCAAGCATATTTGATTTTAAAACCATGCAGAGGGAATTATCTTCATTATTTTCCGACGAGCAGCTGTGGGAAATGGAATCTGAGTACATGATGGACTTTAAATCCACCCAGATTACTAGCTTTTGAGACATAGATGGGCAAGGGGTTGGTGGCTGAGCATTTCAGCAAAATTTCTGCCTGCCAAGAAGGGAATTCTTTCATACATTATCTCGGGTGAGCAAGTCGAGTTTATTAGAGCTGACAAGAACTGCTCAATTGCCCATAGAATTAAGGAAAACCCCTCAGTTGGAAAGGTACACTTCAGAACATTGAGTCCAGCCTGGAGTCCAAATTCACTTCAATAGCAAAGTTGAATAATAGATGAATAATAATTAATCTTTTGCTATCCTGCACATTTTACTTTCGTTTCCTAGATGAATAATAATTAATCAGAATACAGCTGGAAGGGACCTTGGAGGTCTTCTAGTCCAACCCCCTGCTCAGGCAGGAAACCTTAGACCATTTCAGACAAGTAAAGCCCCTGAGACAGATTGACTTTTTAGCCCAATGTTCCTCAGCCTTGGTTGCTTGAAGATGGGTGAACTTCAACTCCTAGAATTCCCCAGCCAGCCTGAAATCTACAGCTTTTAAAGCGTGCTGGCTGGGGAATTCTGGAAGTTGAAGTCCACCCATCTTCAAGCAACCAAGGTTGAGGGACTCTGGCCCAACCTCTGCTTGAAAGGGGTGACCAACCTCTCCTTGAGTTATTGCTTGGAATGAAGTTCTATTGTTCCATCAAAATCCATCTTCTCATTCTGTGTCCTGCACTTTGGAATCTGAAAGGATTTCCACCCCCCCATGGAACTTCCTGTCCTTCCCATCCTTTGTCCAAAGGCTCAACATTTGCAGCTCCTTCAGTCTCCTTCCAGATATTTTTTTTAGTCCAAGCAAAATAGTGGATAGGCACTGAAAACCAGAAGAAAGTACAGATAGAAGTGAAACATTTGTAGTATATAGCCTGTAGATAGCAGTGTTTACAAATTTGGATCTATGGTATATACTCTACGCTCTTTTGTTCCTGTTTCCTATTACAGTTATATAGTTGAGCAGTAAAGCACATGGTGATTGTACTCTTTTTTTTCCTGTGATGCTTTATATAAACAGAATTTCTAACGGGACCATCCTAACCTCACCCAGAGTGAGTTGCTGATAAAACCCCACAAACAAGAGTTAGGGAAAGCTTTGTTTGTTTGTTTGAAAAAGTTTTTTATTTTTATAACACACAAAAAAACAACAACAAATAAAAGCATCTTTCAGTTCTAAAAAAATAAGAAGTGAATATTTGTAGCTCAGGGTTCAACAGTGGGGTCCTTGGTGCTCTCAGAGCTTGGTTGTTTTCATTTCATGGATTGACTAGTCCTTCATGGCATGGGTCCCGGGTACTTGCGGGAGCGTCTCCTGCCGATATCAAATACCGGTCGCCCTGTGCGAGCACACAGGTTGGGACTCCTCGGGTTGCCGTCCACACGACAATGTCGGCTTGCGGTGACCCGGGGAAGGGCCTATTCTGCTTCGGCCCCCGCCTTATGGAACCAGCTACCCGTGGAGCTCCGGCTGGCTCCCGATCTCTCCTCTTTCCGGCGCGATCTAAAAACCTGGTTGTTTTTACAGGCTGGGCTGGACTGATCTCCTGGGGGAGAGGGTGGGTTTTAAATTCGATTTTAATTTGGTTTTATAGTTGTATTTTGGCTTGTTTAGTTTAATTTCCTTCTAAATAATTTATTGTTCTATGTTTTTACCTGTGAGCTGCCCCGAGTCCTTTTTGGAGAGTGGCAGCATACAAGTCAAAATAAATAAATAAATAAAATAAATAGGTAATGTGGTTGATCAGTGATGATGTTCCCTAGTTGGGTGATGAAACATCTGCAAGAAAACTACCACGCTCAAAGAGCACCAAGGACTTCATGGAGAGTACAGTATCTCAGGAGCCAAGAGGAAGAATTTAATTGCAGTGAAGCCAACCCATCTCAAAAAGTTCCTTTCTCCAGGCCATTTGTGCACGCAAATCTTCTCTGACACCTTTGAGATACTTTCCCGTTGTCTCCGTTTCTACTTCCCCAAACCTCCTCATTGCCTTCCTTTGTTCTACTTTCTCTGAATAATTTAACATGTGATGTCCAGAATTGAATAGAGAACTCAAAATGGGCTTGGAGCTGAATGGAATTCCTTCTTCTTGTCATTTAGAAACAGTACTTCTGCTGACATCCTAGCACATCTTCAAATCCCAATGTTTTTTGGTAGCCATGTTTATACTGGTAGACTTACATTCTGTTTATAATCCAATATGTCTCTCGGGTAACGTTAACCAAGCCATTATCCTGCCTCCTCTCTTGCTATCCTGCACATTTTACTTTCGTTTCCTAGATGAATAATAATTAATCAATCAGAATAGAGCTGGAAGGGACCTTGGAGCCCTTAAGCAGTCCACCCCTTAAGCTCAAGCAGGAGACCCTACACAATTCCAGACAGGTGGCTGTCCTGTCTATTCTTTAAGAACTCCAGTGATGGAGCCCCCACAATTTCTGAAGGCGAGTTTTTCCACTGGTTAATTGTCCTCATTGTTAGGAAGTTTCTCCTGAATTCTAGGTGGTTTCTCTCCTTGATTAGTTTCCATCCATTGTTACTTGTCCTGCCTTCTGGTGCTTTGGAAAATAAATTGACCCCCCTTTTCTTTGTGGTAACCTCTCAGATACTGCAATACTGCCATCCTGTGTCCTGCCCTCACCCTTCTTTTGTTCCATTTCATGCTGTTATTTCTCAACCCTTCCCGCCACTTATCAATAACTTTTTGAATGTTATTGCTGCATTCCGAAGTATTAGCTATCCCACTCAGTTTGACTAGAATCTTCTTCTCCCCTCCACCCAAGCCATTAATAAAACTCTTGATTAAAAATGGACAGCCCAGGACTGATTCTTGGGTCAATAGCTCCCTTCAATTTGAGGGTGCTTTCAATGGGATTATTGATTTCTATTTCAATGGGATTATTGATTTCTATTTCTGCTTATTTGTCATTCCATCTAGCCCACAATTAACTAGGTTGGCAATAATGGGCAATTTATCAAATGCTTTGCTGGAGTCAAGATATATTATGTCGACAGCGTTCCATGATCAGATGGCATTTCCCATGATATATTAGGGCAATTACCAAAACAAAAACCGAAGCAAGAATCTGGCAAGATTTGTTCTTGATTTAAAAAAAAAAATCATTTCTGGCCATTACACCATAGTTTCCAAAGTGCTTGCTACAGTATTTGTTTAACATTATTCTAGAATTATTCAGGGTACCATTTCAGACTGTAAGAGCAACCAGGATGATTAGGGGACTGGAGGCTAAAACATACGATGAACATACGCAGGAACTGGGCGTGGCTAGTCTAATGAAGAGAAGGGAGACAGGATAACAGTCTTCCAGTATTTGAGGGGCTGCCCCAGAGAGGAAGGGGGTCAAGCTATTTTCCAAGGCACCTGAAGTCCAGATAAGGAATAATGGATGGAAACTGAACAAGGGGAGATTTAACCTGAAAATAAGGAGAATTTTTCTGACAGTGAGAACAATCAACACAGAACAGAAGTTGCCTTCAGAAGTTGTGGGAGCTTCATCACTTGAGACTTTCAAGAAGAGACTGGACTGCCATCTGTCAGAAATGATATAGGGTCTCCTGTTTGGGTGGGGTTGTTGGGTTGGACTAGATGACCTACAAGGTCCCTTCCAACTCTGTGAATCTGTTTAATCTGTTTAATCTCCAATAGCCATATTTATAACAATGGGATGCACGTTCGTTTTCATAGGTACTGTTAAAAAACTTAACAGTAGTTAAATTTCTTCCGTCTCTTTGGTTGCTTCGATTAAGACTACCGTTCATCAGAAATGGTGTAGGGTCTCCTGCTTGGGCAGAGGGGTTGGGCTAGATGACCTCTAAGGTCCCTTCCAACTCTGCTAATCTGTTAAATCTGTGAAAAGTCTTCTTCCTTCTCCTTTCAACTCTTAAAAGCAGAGATTTCTCAGTGGCAAAGATAAAGAGAAGAAGATTCAAATCATTTAGGACAATGACCTCAAAGCAATTGGAGAAGTTTTGCCTGTGGTTTATTTAGGAACTTTACAAAAAAAAAAAAGCATTAGCACGTAATTATGGTTGGTTGCACAGTCAGCCAGATGCTCAAGATTGGATTTGGCATTTTTAATCCACCTTTTGAGTCCTTTCCAAGGACCTGGGACAGGCCAGTGTTGACTGGTTGTGTTGGAGGGACCATGCAAGATAATACGCTGTTCCCAGTAAAGCTCCTTTTTGCAAATGACTGTTGGGGACTTGGCTTCCTTTGGCCACAGGCGTTCTATTTCTATTTGCAGGTGTTTATAATGGTGTCATATTCTCTCCTTCTTTCTCATCTATTTTGCTGTCTCCAGGTGCTGCTATGCAGACTTGTTTGTCCTTTTTAATCGGCATCGTTAAGTCTCATAGGCTGTGCGGCAGGTGCTTGCCTGAGTTTTAAAGTCCCAGAGAACGTCAGCTCCTTCGTTTCTCTATTTAGTGTGTCTGTTTTGCGGTCCCCACCCATCCTTGTTGGCAAGCGATTGGCATTTCTCGCCGATCTTCCAAGGCACCATGGTTGCTACTTTGTCATGTTGCCGTCTGTGGGCAGCCTTTGCGGATCTGCCTGCAGCAGCTACCTCAGTAGTTCATTCTTCCTTCAGTTTCTTGGCAGGGGCAGAATTTGCTGTCCGTGGCTGCCTTCTCAATTCTGGATTTGTATGTGTTTGGTTCTTAAGGTTTGGTCTTGTGCAGCCAGAATGAGGCCCTCCATCTCTGTCTTCCACTTTCCTTGTTCCGAGCTGTTGCCAGGTCTTGTGGTTATCTGCGTTGTCTGTTAGTGTGTGTGTGTGTGTGTGTGTGTGTGTATTGGCCATGTAATATTATTTTGTCTTGCCATATCTCTTTCCCATTTTCCAGTTTGGTTTCTCCGGTATTCAGTAAGCCTTCATGGCAGTGGTGGGATTCAAAAATTTTTAACTACCGGTTCTGTGGGCATGGCTTGGTGGGCATGGCAGGAGAAGGATTCTGCAAAATCCCATTCCCTCCCCACCCCACCCCACTAACCTGCTTTCCAGCTCCGTTCTCCTGTGCAGGGCAACCAAAGAAGACCCAGCCAATCAGCTGGGACTCGGGAGGCAGAGAATAGATGGGGGCGGGGCCAGAGGTGGTCTTCAGCAGGTTCTGACCAGTTCTGAAATTTTGAGTCATTCGGAGAACCGACAAATCCCACCTCTGACTGGCCCCGCCCCCACCTCTTCTCTGCCTCCCATTGAGCCCCAGCTGATTGGCTGGGTCTTCTTTGGTTGCCCTGCACAGGAGAACAGAGCTGGAAAGCAGGTTAGTGGGGTAGGGAGGGAATAGGATTTTTGCAGTAACCTTCCCCTGGAGTGGCGTGGGAATGGAGATTTTACAGTATCCTTCCCCTGCCACACCCATCAAGCCACACCATGGCCACCAAGCCATGCTCATAGAACTGGTGGTAAAAAAGATTGAATCCCACCACCGGGCATGGGGCCAGTCAGAGGTGGTATATGCCGGTTCTCCGAACTACTCAAAATTTCCGCTACCAGTTCTCCAGAACTGGTCAGAACCTGTTGAATTACCACCTCTGCTTCATGGTGTACTAGATTTGATGCCCCTTCCTCACTGGCTTTCAGATATTCTTCTAATGCCCATATGTTTCTTAAATTGTCTGATTTACTTCAATATTCCATTCCCACCTTGATAGGTAAAGTCTGTCAGCATCATTGTGTGGATGGAGGGCATTAATCATTGTCACTGTTTTTCTAGTCTTCCTATCCAGGGCCTCTTTGAGTTCTGCTTAAGCCCAGGGCACTGTGCCAGTTGTGTTTCTAGTGACTGGAATTACCCAGGCATCAGCTGCCTTCGTGGTATTTCCTTCATTAAGTTTGGACTTTCGGATCTTATTCACTCTAATGATGTATTCAATGCTAACCTTGAACACAAGCGAGCAGTCAGACAAGGAGATCCAGACTCATTGGTAGCCTCACATGGCAAAGATAAGGGCCTTGGTGGTGCAGGCTGTTAATAGCCTAGCACTTAGTTCCAGCTGCCTGTAATTATTGCAGGCTCGAATCCCACCAGGCTCAAGGTTGACTCAGCCTTCCATCCTCCCGGAGTAGGTAAACTGAGGAACCAAGATTGTTGGGGGCAATAAGCTGACTTTGTAAAAATGCCGCTTAGTAATAAGCAGGCATATACAATGGAAGGAAGGCTATTGCTGAGCGCATTGGGTTGTATCCCGAAAATTGTAAGACGCCCTGAGTCTCCGGAGAAGGGCGGCATATAAATATGAATTAAAAAAAACAACAACAAGAACACACATTCAATTTTGCAGCTACTAAGATTATTGGACGAGCAGGGACAAAAACAGCCAGGGAAGCAATTGAAGCCTGCGAAACAGAACTCTCCTCAGTCAACAGGAGGGCTGATTTACCACCAGGCTATCGAGTACTTAGAAGGTGAGGGCTGGCTAGCACAAGCCAATGACAGCAAATGACGTAAAGCCAGCCATCAACACACCACAATCAACATCTAAAAAGCCACTTACAACAGGCACTATAAATACTACACACAGAACTCTGCTAGAACAAAATCTCCTGAAGATGGGCTCCAGCATGAGTCTGAAACAGAGACGGTATTCAGCAGGTTCTGACCGGTTCTGGAGAACCAGTAGCGGATATTTTGAGTAGTTCAGAGAACCGGCAAATCCCACCTCTGTCTGGCCCTGCCCCCAAATATTCTCTGCCTCCCATTGAGTCCCAGCTGATTGGCTGGGTCTTCTTTGGTTGCCCTTCACAGGAGAATGGAGCTGGAAAGCAGGTTAGTGGGGTGGGGAGGGAGTGGGGAGTATCCTTCCCCTGCCATGCCCACCGAGCCACACCACGCTCACCAAGCCATGCCCACAGAACCAGTAGTAAATTTTTTTGAATCCCAGCACTGGTCTGAAAGCTCAGAAGGCAAAACATCTGGTCCCAAGCAACCAACCCAGATTGGACCTAACTTTCCTCTTGATTTCAGTATACTTGTTGGTCAGCTTGAAGGATATCCAGGTATATGAGCCTCAGTGGCGCAGTGATTAGAGTGCAGTACTGCACGCTACTTCTACTGCAGTTTGGCAAATCGAATCCCACCAGGTGGAAGGTTGACTCAGCCTTCCATCCTTCTGAGGTGGGTAAAATGAGGACCCAAATTGTTGGGGGCCAGAGGCTGACTCTGTAAACTGCTTAGAGAGGGCTGTAAAAGCACTGTGAAGCGGTATATAAGTGCTATTGCTATTGCTATTGCTATTGCCCTTCCTTCCTTCCTTCCTTCCTTCCTTCCTTCCTTCCTTCCTTCCTTCCTTCCTCCCTCCCTCCCTCCCTCCCTCCCTTCCTTCCTTCCTTCCTCACTCCCTTCCCCTTTTCTTCCTACTGAGCTGTGGGACAGTGATTAGAATGCAGTATTGCAGGTTAACTCTGCCCACTGTCAGCAGTTCGATCCTGACGGGCTCAAGGTTGACTCAGCCTTCCATCCTTCCGAGGTGGGTAAAATGAGGACCCAGATTGTTGGGAGCAAGAGGCTGACTCTGTAAACTGCTTAGAGAGGACTGTGAAGCAATATATAAGTGCTATTGCTATTGCTATTGCCCTTTCTTCCTTCCTTCCTTCCTTCCTTCCTTCCTTCCTTCCTTCCTTCCTTCCTTCCTTCCTTCCTTCCTTCCTTCCTTCCTCCCATCCCCTTCCTATTGAGCTGTGAGGCAGTGATTAGAATGCAGTATTGCAGGTTAACTCTGCCCAATGTCAGCAGTTCGATCCTGACAGACTCAAGTTTGACACAGCCTTCTGTCCTTCCGAGGTGGGTAAAATGAGGACCCAGATTGGTGGGGGCAAGAGGCTGACTCTGTAAAACCGCTTGGAGAAGGCTGTAAAGCACTATAAAGCAGTATATAAGTCTAAGTGCTAGTGCCATTTGTACTGAGCTGCTTCATTCAGATTCTTCTTGTAATTTCCATAGGGCGTCTTGATTCCTAGTTTTCACAGTTTTCCCCTTGTTGATATCTTGGCTTGTATATATGGACAGAGCTGAGCAGTGATTCTATTTCAGGTGGTGTTTCTCCATACAACTTCAGATCATCCATGCAAAAGAACTGGGGCAGCCTGGCAAAAGTGTTGGATGTTTTATAGCCATGGCCTGACTTGTTCAGTGTTGTTAACACAAGAATCAATACAACAACAAACAGTAGAGGTGGTAATAAGTCTCCTGAAAGATTCCTCTCTTGATGTTAACTGTAACATGTGTATTTAGAACAATAGGATAACAGAATAAGAGAGTTGGAAGGGACCTTGGAGGTCTTCTAATCCAACCCCCTGCTTAGGCAGGAAACCCTATACCATTTCAGACAAATGGGTGCTCAGTGTCTTCTTAAAAACTTCCAGTGTTGGAGCATCCACAACTTCTGGAGGCAAGTTGTTCCACTGATTGATTGTTCTAACTTTTAGGAAATTCCTCCTTGGTTCTAAGTTGCTTCTCTCCTTGATTAGTTTCCATTCATTGCTTCTTGTCCTGCCTTCAGGGGCTTTGGAGAATAGCTTGACTCCCTCTTCTTTGGGGCAGCCCCTCAGATATTGGAAGGCTGCTATCATGTCACCCCTAATGCTTCTTTTCACTAGACTAGACATACCCAATTCCAGCAACCATTCTTTATCTGTTTTTATATATGTATCATATATCTTTCATTGTGCCATTCATATTTGCACAAAGCTTCTGATATTTCTACTGACTCCTGCCCACAAAAGCCATTTTTTGAGATAGGTTGGATGTGTGTGTGTGTGTGTGTGAGAGAGAGAGAGAGAGACAGAGACAGAGACAGAGACAGAGAGAGACACACAGAGACACACAGAGACACACAGAGACACAAACAGAGAGAGGGAGAGACAGAGACAGACAGACAGACACACACACAGACAGACACACAGAGAGACAGAGAAAGACAGACAGAGAGAAACAGGAGAGAGACACACACAGAGACACACAGACAGAGAGAGACAGAAAAAGACAGAGAGAGAGATACAGACACAGAGAGACAGAAAGACAGAGACAGAGAGACAAACAGAGACAGAGAGAGACACAGAGAGACACACAGAGAAACAGAGATGGATAGAGACAGAGAGAGAGACACACAGAAAAAGACAGAGAGACACAGAGAGACACAGAGAGAGAAACAGAGAGGGAGAGACACAGAGAGAGACAGAGAGACACCAGAGAGAGAGACGGGGAGAGAGAGACACACACAGAGAGATAATCACACAGAGACAGAGACAGACAGAGACAGACAGATGGACAGAGATACACAGAGAGAGAGACAGAGACAGAGACAGAGACACAGAGAGAGACAGAGATGGAGAGAGAGACAGACAGAGAGATCCACACAGAGAAAGACAGAGAGAGACACCAGAGAGAGACAAAGAGAGAGAGGGAGACACACAGAAAGAGACAGAAGGGAGAGACACAGAGAGAGACAGAGAGACACAGAGAGAGAGACGGGAGAGAGAGACAGAGACACAATATCCACAGAGACAGAGACAGACAGATGGACCGAGATACAGAGAGAGAGAACAGAGACAGAGACAGAGACACAGAGAGAGACAGAGATGGAGAAAGAGACAGACAGAGAGATCCACACAGAGAAAGACAGAGACAGACAGAGAGAGACAAAGAGAGAGAGGGAGAGAGACACACACAGAGGGAGACAGAGACACAGAGAGAGACAGAGAGACAGAGAGAGCACAGAGAGACACACAGAAAACAGAGAGGAGATAGAGACAGAGAGAGACACACAGAAAAAAGACAGAGACAGAGAGACACAGAGAGAGACAGAGAGGAGAGAGCACGAAGAGAACACAGAGACACAGAGAGAGAGATGGGAGAGAGACAGAGACACACAGAGAGATATATCACACAGAGACAGAGACAGACAGAGACAGACAGATGGACAGAGATACACAGAGAGAGAGAGACAGAGACAGAGAGACAGAGGAGACAGAGATGGAGAAAGAGACAGACAGAGAGATCCACACAGAGAAGACAGAGAGACAGACAGAGAGAGACAAAGAGAGAGAGGGAGAGAGACACACACAGAGGGAGACAGAGACACAGAGAGAGACAGACAGAGATGGAGAGAGAGACAGAGACAGAGAGATCCACACAGAGAAAGACAGAGAGACAGACAGAGAGAGACAAAGAGACAGAGGGAGAGAGACACACACAGAGGGAGACAGAGAGAGACCAGAGAGAACAGACAGAGATGGAGAGAGAGACAGAGACAGAGAGACCCACACAGAGAAAGGCAGAGAGAGACACACAGAGCGTACAAGCTTGGGTATCGAGCTAGTATGCAAATAATGCTGACGTCGTAAACTGCACAGAGAGTGATGTAAAGCACTACGGGGCAGGATATATGTCAGTCTAAATGCTACTATTGTTATTGCTAAGTTTCGAAAAAGAGATGGTGGGGTTCTTATTACAAGGTACCACAAAATGACAATGGTATCAGACTCTTTAAGGATCCCGGTCTGAATTACAAGGGGAATGTCACAGTTTGGAGCCTACGCATGAATACTAATCTTGGCACAGGTTCTTTCTGGAAGAGAGAAAAAACATGAGGTGAAGCAAGATAAGGACGGATCCCTGAGTAGACATCTGTGCATTGACTCTGTTTCCATTAGGATTTAGTAGGTGCTTGTCCATTGTCTTCTCTAATGCCCGCCTTGCCAAGGCCAACCTTCACAAGTGCACACACACTCAAACACACGAAGTTGGAATTCCTCAGGTCTTATTATGTCTCAATCTTTTTTTTCTTTCTTTTTTTTTTGAAAAGAGGGTCTGTGTCCATCAATAATGGGGAGGTAGGATTGAAACTTGAAATGGGTAGACGCAAGATAGGGAATTCCACCCCCCACGGCGAAGGGAATGAATTGTATCCTAGGTTACCGAAGGACCTAGCTGATAATCTGGCTGAATTTTCTTTTGTTTTCTTGGGGGTGGGGTGGGGAATCATCTGCGGATGGCCAGATGATGGAAAGAATCCTTGTTCTTTAAACAAAAAAAAAAAAACCAATTACCCTGGCAGAACGTTCTGAGAAGATTCCAGGAAGATCAGAAGAAGATTGGCTTGTGAACCCCTTGAAGACAATGTGGCAGTTGGGATAACGTACCCTAACCTTCATCCATTTATGATGGGATGGCTTCCTTTTTTTAATAAGTTTTTTTTTAACTTGAATATACCCTCTTCCATTAAAAGAGCCTTGGTGGTGCAGGCTGTTAAATGCCTAGCACTTAGCTCCAGCTGCCTGCAATTAGTGCAGGCTCGAATCCCACCAGGCTCAAGGTTGACTCAGCCTTCCATCCTCTCGGGGTAGGTAAACTGAGGACCCAAGATTGTTGGGGGCAATAAGCTGACTTTGTAAAAATGCCGCTTAGTAATAAGCAGGCATATACAATGGAATGAAGGCTATTGCTGAGCGCATTGGGTTGCGCTCCAAAAAATTGTAAGCCGCCCTGAGTCTCCGGAGAATGGCGGCATATAAATATGAAATAAAAAGAAAACAATGTGTCATCTGGGTACATATGTCTCTGTACCATTACAATCAAAATTTACAATATTCATTACACTGATAATAATTCTCCAACCTTACAATATCAATCTTACAATCAGCATCATAACTCTATTCATTTCTCCCTCTTAGCGTATCTTCTAATGAAAATGTAATATATTAGGTATGGTAATCTTAACTATCATATATAATCATCGTTGTATTGTTTACATCTCTTAACATATATATGTTTTCGTAGATTTTCACGGGTAAAGGTATGTAGGTCTTGGTGTATTTGGGTCTTGTCCCATGTAAGATTGAGAATACCTTGGCAAGCGTTTGGCGAAATCTCATCCGTCATCTTCAGGCTGGTGTCTTCAGCTTCGTTCTTCTGGGAGAAGTGTGTGATAGTGGCTGTTTTTCCCTTTTAAACTCCAGAATTGGCTGTGTTGTTACTTCTTGATTGGTTGATGGAGTTGATGTATGCAGATTGGATGGCTTTTTCCTGAGACCCTGTGTGGTTGAGGTGCTGGCTGTGTGTCTCTCAGCCTTTTGTGTTGTGACGACCTGGGTAATGGGCTGTGTGATGACCTTCTGAGGAGATTACAACACAAAACATCTGGAGGTTGCAACACAGACAACGACCCAGGAGATTACAGCACCACACCCAGGACGTCACAACAATAGAACTCAGAAGGTCATCACACAGCCCATTACCCAGGTCGTTACAACACAAAAGGCTGAGAGACACACAGCCAGCACCTCAGCCACACAGGGTCTCAGGAAAAAGCCATCCAATCTGCATACATCAACTCCATCAACCAATCAAGAAGTAACAACACAGCCAATTCTGGAGTTTAAAAGGGAAAAACAGCCACTATCACACACTTCTCCCAGAAGAACGAAGCTGAAGACACCAGCCTGAAGATGACGGATGAGATTTCGTCGAAACGTTGCCAAGGTATTCTCAATCTTACACGGGACAAGACCCGAATACACCAAGACCTACATATGTATGTATGTATGTATGTATGTATGTATGTATATATGTATGTATATATATGTATGTATATATATATATATATAATTTCACTGGCTTCCGTTTTAAATTGCAGAACTCTTTTGACAATTGCCTTATCACAAAGTGTTTGTCACATGCCCTGGCTTCACGAGGATCAAACTCGCTGGCGGTTTCTTTTGTCAGCAACCAATTTTAAACTCCGGTCCCATAAAAATTTAACAGTTATCTGATCCAGCATCTTTTCCACCCGCTTAACGTTTCACAGAAGTGCCATTAAAAGGGAAGGTTTATGTCTTCCAGTTGTCTCTTTTGACAGCAAGGGCTGAAATACCCGTCCTGGTGGGACTACAGAATCTGCTTCGAGATGTGCTTGAAGGAACTGTTTGCCTCTGTGAGATGCGAATACGTGATTTCTTCCTTAAAGGGATACCGGTCAGATTTGGAAAGGAACTCCACGTCCAGAACTCCTTAACTCTTGGGATATCACTTTTTGTTCCACTTGGAAGAGATTCTAGTAGGTTTCTTTTTTCTAGCCCTGCCCCAGTTTGAAGTGATTTTAGATCTAATCTGGCACAAAGTGATCTTCCACGCTTGTCTTTCTCCCACTGATGGACTGGTCCGATGGGCATTTATTTATTTATTTAAACCCTTTGTGAGTCTCATGGCAAACCCTGGGTGGCAGCTGCCGATCAAAAATTGAAAAAACCAACAACATAAAAACCAAGGTAAAAATATGAACTATTAAACTATTATAATCCAATACACACACACTCACACACACACACACAAATGGTGCCAAGCGAACCTTCTGTTGTGTACTCACTCATCTTATCCCAGAACTTGGTGGCAAATCCAAGTCTTCGGTGTTTTACAAAAGGATGGAATGGAATAGAGTAGAAAATATGAATGGAATGGAATAGAATAGAAAATATGGAATGGAATAGAATAGAATAGAAAATATGAAACGGAATGGAATGGAATAGAATAGAATAGAAAATATGGAATGGAATGGAATGGAATAGAATAGAATAGAAAATATGGAATGGAATGAAATAGAACAGAAAATATAGAATGGAATGGAATAGAAAATAGAACGGAGTGGAGTTGAATGGAATGGAAGAGAAAGAATAGAAAATATGGATTGGAATAGAATAGAAAATATAGAATGGAATGGAATGAAGTTGTATGGAATGGAATAGAATAGAATAGAAAATATGGAATGGAATGAAATTGTATGGAATGGAATAGAATAGAAAATATGGAATGGAATGGAATGCAGTGGAGTTGAATGGAATGGAAGAGAATAGAATAGAAAATATGGAATGGAATAGAATAGAAAATATAGAATGGAATGGAATGAAGTATGGAATGCAATAGAATGGAATAGAATAGAATAGAAAACATGGAATGGAACGGAATGGAGTAGAATAGAAACTATGGAATGGAATAAAATAGAACAGAAAATATGGAATGGAATGGAGTTGAATAGAATAGAACGGCCTTTATTGTCATTTTCCTGTATACACAATGGCACACATTAAAATGAAATTCTGATGCACTGCTCTCCAAAATAAGAAAGCGCTACCCACCAGACAATGTCACCATCCCAAGGTTAATAATAACAACAACAACAATAATATAATAGCAGCATCGTCATCCAAAAAATGCCCTCGGGAGAGCAGAATCAACAACCCAGAGATGGGAGAGCTCACTTTTCTATCTCAATTTAAATAGACCTTCTGGCCTTTTGTCCTTTCCTGGAATTGCAAGTCCTGTCTTTTTTAAATATAGGGAGTCCTCGACTTACGACAGTTAAACAGTGACCCATTCAACATTACAACGGCACTGGAAAAAAGTGACTTACGACTGTTTTTCACACCTATGATCGTTGCAGCCATCCCCGTGGTCACCTGAGTTCCATTCGGATGCTTGACAACTGATTCATATTTACAACGGTTGCCGGGGTCAGGCGATCCTCTTTTTTGTAACCAGCAAAGTCAATGGGGGAAGCCAGATTCCTTTAATAGCCGTGTGCCTAACTTAACAAGTGCCGTGATTCACTTCATCATTGGGGCAAGAAAAGTTGTAAAACAGGGCGAGAGACTCCCTTAGCAAATGTCTCCCTTGGCAACATAAATTTGGGCCTCTGCTGTCGTCGGACGTCGAGGACTGCCCATACCGATTTAACCCAAACTTTTCTTTAACAAACAAGTCTAGCAGGGTTTCATAAGTTAATAAACCAGGGTCTAGGAAGAACAAGCGGAAGGCTACATGGCAAAAGAATCCGTCGGGGAGAAGCTTCTGTGGAAGGCAAGTCACCCGTCTCTCCTGCAGCCCACGCCGTGAAGGACCACGGAACCACGTGTCCAGCAACCGGAAAGGAAGAAGGGGCAGAATCCAGGCTGCTCCACAACAACGCTGTCAACAGGGCTTCAAAATTTTTAGCAACGGGTTCTCCGCCCGGTTGCTGGTTGGGCGTGGCCATGGTGGGTGTGGCCTAGTCAGCCTCCTGCACCACGAGGGGTGAGGGGAAGGGTGTTTTTGCCATCCCTGGCAGTGGTGGGGATTCCGATAATTTAACAACCGGTTCTCTGCCCTCATGATTTCTTCCAACAACCAGTTCACTAAACTGCTCGGAAAGTTAACAACCGGTTCTCCCGAAGTGGTGTGAACTGGCTGGATCCCATCGCTGCTCCCCCAGACTCTGGAGGCTTTCCTCAAACCTCCGAGAGGGTGAAAACGGCTCCCCCTGGCTCCGAGGCTCTCTGGAACCTGGAAAGGGCCCATTTCCGGCCTTCCTGGACTTCGGGGGCCTATTTTTCACCCTTCCTGAACTGCGCCACTGCACTTACCTGCATCCAAAATGGGCCATGAGGGGCAGGGTGGGCAGAGCCAGCCAGGAGTGGGATTTGGGGGTTCTCCAAACTGCACAGAATCTTAGCTAGGGACTCTCCCAAGCCCTTGAACCCCTAGCACCCACCCCAAGTTGTGCAGGACAGAGCCCTGAGGTGATGCTGTGTCTATCATTTAAATGCACTTGATGAAGGACAGTATGCCTCTGTACAAGGTAAATGCTGCAAATGAAACATCTATCATTTAAATGCACTTGATGTAAGTATTTTATGCTGCATGGCCCGAGGATGCATCTGTGATCTATCATGGGGGAATTGACAGTGTCTTTCCTTCACGGTGGAGGGAAAGACAGAATTTATCTGATAAATATACAAGCATTCCCTGAATTTCAGTTCTGACATGCCTCTTGCATTGATTGGTAGTCTACCCCTCTTGGTAACATGCCAGCAATTCTTCTGTCTTCATCTCTAATATCCCAATGCTAATTTCTCAATAGCTTCATCATGCCGTGTGGTCATAGGCCCACACAGGAGGAAATGAAGAAAAGGCTGGTTTAACTCCTCTCACCTACATACCAGAGGTGGGTATTCAGCAGGTTCTGACCAGTTCTGGAGAACCGGTAGCAGAAATTTTGAGTAAGTTTGGAGAACCGGCAAATCCTACTTCTGACTGGCTCTGCCCCCATCTATTCTCTGCCTCCCAACTCCCAGAATCCCCCAGCTGGCTGCAATCCATCCATGCCAGCTGGAACTCTGGGAATTGAAGTCGATAGATCTTTAAGTGGTCAAGTTGATAGATCATCTCTTCCTCAATTTGAAAAAAAAGATTATTTTTTCATCACCCTCAATATTGGGCTAGTTTGAGTGGAAAATAAAAAGCAGGGAAATATAAAACTTTTCAATGTTTCTTGTGAAAAGAAACACATTAAACAGTATTATTATTATTATTATTATTATTATTATTATTATTATTTAATCTTTAGTAAAATTCACAGCCTTTGGGGCTGGTTGGTAGCTCAACAGCTCCAGTCCTAACCAAGGACCTAGGAACTGTTCAGGTAGCTTCGGAGGATATAAGCTGTTCCAAGTAGGGTATTTTTTTGTAGAATCAGGGTATTCAAGTCTGATAAATTCAGAATTTCCAAATAGCAAGGCAGCCCTTTAGGTATTGCTCCCTGGCTCCAATTACAATTGGGATAACACACGATTTCTTTTTCCAAAGTCACTCAACTTCAATTTGTAAGTCCTGATACTCTGTGATTTTTTCTTGCTGCGTGTCTACAATTCGTGTATCACCAGGTATTGCAATGTCAATGAACCAACCCTTTTTCTTTTCAACTCTTGTTACGTCAGGTGTGTTGTGGGCCAAGCGCCTGTCAGTCTGAATTCTGAAGTCCCACAAGATCTTGACTTTTTCATTCTCCAGATCATCATCATCATTATCTCTTTTATTCATTACCATAAAACTCAGTCAACTGAACATTTAAAAATGTATCACAAATATAATAATTGACTGGTGCTGATGGTTGGTGCTATTTGGGTTGCTGCCATTATCCTAGAGATCAACCAAGTATTTTCTTATGATGTACGATGTTCTAAGGAGCCAGTTTTTTGCAGTTCTGCTGGTGTTATTACAGGAATTTCTTGATGTATTTTATAAAATTATTATTATTATTATTAACAATAAACAATTAAAACAACAATGATAAAAATAGCTAGAAAAAATAATAAAATATCACAATTTGCAAATTGAAGTTGAACAATTTATAAGACCTGAATATTCTGACTTTTCAAAGAAAGTCCCTCCTCGGAACTCCCTATATAATTAGACATTACCTTAACTGCTCTTAGATCTTCAGTTAGGATCTGAGTTGTTAATTTTTTTTTAACCCATCCCAGACTGTGAATCAAAGTGAAGATTAAATAATAACAATAAAAGATGAGAAATGAAGAAAACATCCAAGTTTCAAGAGTGAGATTTGAGTTAGCTGGAAATATTACCTAACAGGTAATCATTTAAGCTTTTCTTCTCAATTTATATGCTCCCATTGCACAGATCTGTGTAAAAAAAAAAGCATTTGTCCCTTTTAAATATTCTGACTTTTGCCATCTCTTTGCAACTGAGTGTAATTAGAACCTCATGTGAGTCTTACTTATTCATAAATGGAATCCGAGCAAATGGATAACTCCAAAATGCTCATCCACTTGAATAATAAAAAAATGCCCTCTTAGATCAAGTTATTGGTTGTTAGGCTTGTTCTCTGTAATGAGTGTAACCAGACTCTTTTCGTAATACTATCAGCCTCTCAAATTGCTATGCAGGAGTGTTGATATATATTCCTCCATCCTTCAATTCAAGACTATTTTAAGGTTTCTAACCTGACCTGCACCCTTGCAGGGCCAAAAGTGGGAAAATATATGTCTGTCTGTCTGTCTGTCTGTCTGTCTGTTCTGTCGTCTCTATCTATCTCATCTATCATCTATCTATATCTATCTATCTATCTATCTATCTATCATCTATCTATCATCTATATATCATCTATCTTCCTATCTATCTATCTATCTATCTATCTATCTATCTATCATCTATCTATCATCTATCATCTATCCTATCTATCTATCTATCTATCTATCATCTATTCATCTATCTATCTATCTATCATCTATCATCTATCTATCATCTATCATCTATCTATCATCTATCTATCTATCATCTATCTATCTATCTGTCATCTATCTTCTAGCTATCTATCTATCTCTATCATGTATCTATCATCATTATCTATATCTATCTATCATCATCATCATATCTATCTATCATATTCTATCATCTCTATCTATCTATCTATCATCTTATCTATCTATCTATCTATCTATCTATCTATCTATCTATCATCATCTATCTATCTATCTATCATCTATCATCTATCTATCTATCATCTATCATCCATCTATCATCTATCTATCTATCTATCTATCTATCTATCTATCTATCTATCCATCTATCATCATCTATCTATCTATCTATCTTCTATCTATCTATCATCTATCTATCTATCTATCTATCTATCTATCTATCTATGCAGAATTGTAGATGAAAATTTAAGGAATTTCCTATGTTTGATACAGATCAATGTGCCAACTTGGGTGAAGCGCAAACCTCATTTCTTTTTCTTGAAAAAGACAAAGCTGAAAATGATTTTTCCCCCATTTCGTACATCCAGATTCCCTCGAACTATATATATATATATATATATATATATATATATATATATATATATATATATATCCTCCAATATTCGATCTGCATTGATTCATTTCCCAGTCTTGGTTGGTTGGCTTCGTTTCTTCCATAAAATTGAGCCATCTGCCAATGGAAGGCATGTTGAACTGAGTCAGCTATATGGTCCTGCCAGATGTTGATGGAAATCGTAGCCTCCCTACATCTGCCTGTAGGGAGCTGAATGAAAAGGAAAACTCGAAGTTCCGCATTTTCATTGGTAAACAATGGTTATAGAAGTGGGCATCGCCTTCTCTGCATCTCGCTGTCTATTTTTAATGTTTACATTGTCATTGCACCTCATACAACGAAATCAAACACCATTTTCAGTGCACATGATGACAATGAAAATAAACTTCCTCACATTCTATACATTGAATTGAAAACCCCTGATATTGCATTAATATTGCACTATACAGTAGAATTCAACAGTTACTGCCCTGGGATAGAAGCTGTTTTTCAGCCTGTTTGTCCTTGTTTTTAATTATCCTGCCAGATGGTAATAGTTTAAAAAAGGGGTTCCCAGGATGAGATGGATCTTTGAGAATGTTTTGAACTTTCTTAAGGCAGTGGGAGCTATAAAGCTCTTCCAAAGAGGGGAGAAGGCAACCCATGATCCTCTGGGCAATGACGTTAACCCTCTGGACTGCTGTCCTATCTGCCCTGTGTAATTGGCAAACCATACAGAGGTGCAGTAAGTTAAGATACTCTCTATGGTGCAGCAGTAGAAGGTCACCAGCAGTTTTTCATTCCGTTGTTGTTTTTGAGTAAGTCTTTCTGCCAAGCAGTAGGAGTTGTTATCCCCTTATGAGGAATGAGTTTGCTCCCTGCAGAGAATATAAACACACATTAGTAACTCAACAAGCATCACAACACGTAAGAGGAATGCTAGAGCTTCTCCGTGTAACATCCAAGAATTTCAAACGAAAATGTCTGAGAACTAAGCACTGATAAATTCTGAACTGCCATGTCAGCGGTGGGATTAAACTGGTGTAATGACCGGTTCGGTGAGTGTGTGCGCAGCATTGAAAAAACAGCCATTTTCAGTTAAAACTTACCTTCTGCTACAGCCCCGGTTAGTAAATCAGCTGAAGCAAATCAGATGGGCTTCAAACCAAGTAAAGAAAGGATAGACTAAGGCAGGAGTGAGTGGGAGGGGCCAACTGATAGCTGGAACTACCGGTTCATTTAAACCGGTCTGAACCGGCTGAATCCCACCCCTGTACCACACCTACTTGCTTGTCCCACCATCTACAATCTATTTACAGGTAGTCCTCGACTTACAACAGTTCGTTGAGTGACCGTTCAAAGTTACCACAGCGTTGCAAAAAGTGACTTGCGACCGTTTCTCACAATTAACACTTCTGTAGTATCCCCCGTGATTGTGTGATCAAATTTCAGAGGCTTGGCAACTGGCTCATACTTACGACCATTGCAGTGTCCCAGGGTCAGGCCCCAAAGTTCTGTTGTTAAGTGAGACATGGGTGAAGTGAGTTTTGCTTGATTTTACGACCTTTCTTGCCACACTTGCTAACTGAATCACGGCAATATCACAGCAATTGTTCAGTTAGTCACGTGGTTGTTAAGTGAATCTGGCTTCCCATTGACATAGGCTGGTCAGAAGGCCTCACAAAGGGATTATATGACCTCGGACTGTTGTGACCCTGGCTTCCTAAACCATAATTACGCACACACTTATTTTGAAAACAAGACTTACTTTATTGCAACGCTGGGAATTGTTTTTATTCCCAGCCAGAATTAATCTCAAACAGTCCCCCGAGATAAGCACCCACCTTTCAGTTCTGTGAAGTGCTGCCAAAAACAGAAGTATCAAGTGAACTAGAAAACAAACCAACTGAAGTACAAAAAAAAACCCAACTGAAGTACAAAAGCTTCCAGAATGACTTTGAACCGAAGAACCAGGGTGGGATTCTACCAGTTCTGTCTGGCTCTGTAGAACTGGTAGCTCTGAAGAGCAGCAGACATAGAACAGGTTCTATGTCTGCTGCTGTTTTGGCCCACCCACCTGCCCGGCTCTTACCTGACTTTATTTCCTGCTTTTTCAACCTCAGCTGCTTTGCTGCACAGCTGTGGTTGAAAAAGCAGGAAAAAGGTGCTTTTTCCAATGCTGCGCACCCGTGTGCAGTCCTGCTCAGCTGCCCAGGCTGCAAGCTGATGATATTTCACATGTGTGCATAGCACGTACATGCACGCTAAGCACGCATGCGCATGCAAAACGTAAATCACCAAACCGGTGGTTACATCAGTTGGATCCCATCCCTGGAAAGAACTACTTTGCTTCCTGCAAAGGTTTCATCATCTTGGCCTGACTTTTATACCTTATGGGAGGTGCAATCACCTCCCAGCTTACTCCAGAGTCACCCCTTTTGTTTCAGGTGCTCTCACCTTCTAGCAGCTCTGTGCACATGTCCACTAGGAACAGGCTGTACTGGGTCCTCTGCCTTGTGGCTGCCAGACTCCGAAGGCTCTGAAGGCAGCACCCCACTCCCAGATGGCCCTGGCCCCATCCCTGCATCAGATGCAGGACCCTTGTCTGAGTCCTCTCCAGACTCCCTGATTGGTCCCCATTCTTCCCCACTGACCAATTCCACAGCCATCTGCACCAGCTGCTGGTGAACCACAACAGGGACACTGCAACCATCATAAATATGCCGGCCCCTCCAGCAGTCAATCAGAGGAGGAGGCGTGGGAATCAGGGTCAGCATCAAGACAACCGGAAAGCTCTGAGGGGGAAGAGGGAATGTAATTGGCAGAGAGGGGGGCGGAGCCTCAGCCCCCCATCATCCCTCAGATGGAGAGTCAACAGCCCCCAGATCTGGACGTGGCTGATGAGGAAGAGGAGGAACAGCTGGGTCCAGTGCCTGACACACAGATGCGCAGAAGGGAGGGGAGAGGAGAGCAGTGGAAATCTATGGGCCAGTTCTTGGGATGGAAGAGCCACCACTGCTAGCAAAGCCCCACCCTAGCTCTGGGGATAAAAGGCTCTGGGGATAAAAGGCAGGGGGCAGAGATGAATAGACAGACTTGTTAGCCTGTGGTGAGAGAGAAACCTTTTTGCCGGGGCTGCTGGCGCTCCTAATAAAGGAATCGTTTGAGTTCACATCAGAGAGTTTGTCATGTTTGGAGAGCTGGGTCAGAACAGGAGGTTGAGGTGACATCGTTAAAGGAGCGCCTGGGGTGGAAACAGAGCTAGAGGCTCTCTCGCCTGGGGCTTCGGTTATCTGTCAGATGGTTCCATTTATCAACACGGAGAACTTCTGTGAAGAAAGACCTCTGAAATCTGAGGTTCTGAAGCGGCTGAGACATCGACTGTGACCTGTGATGGAGAGAAGACCCTCTGCAAGCCAAAGTCTTCGGGAGTTCTCCTGGTTGTACAGCTGGTAAGAGATTGATTTACAATAAAATTAAATAAAGGCCTTTTGATGTTCTCCTCTTCTTGGATGGAAGCGTGGGAGTTGCCTTTTGTTGGAAGAAATATCCTCCTGGGTTCAGTTCCAAGTGGGGAAAAAGACACTGAATTCATGGAGGTTGCTTGGAAAGAAGGTTTAATGGTGGACAGGACCACATGCCTTGGAGCTCCTGGGCGAAAAGGGGAGAGATGCTGAGAATCCCTTGGTTTTACACCCTCTGTTGGGCCCCACTTAGTGTTTCCTGAAATGTATCCCATTGGCGGTCAGATTCCCAGGTGGGGAGGTCTTAGCTAACTTTGTAGACTTCGTCTGGACCACACGGCATCACCTGAGTGTTAGTTAATGCAATCTTTCCATGTGCCATGTGGTGAGATGGGTAACCCTATCATTTCCTGAGGGCCATGTCTTAATCCCATCACCCTGGAGCTGAAGGGGGAGGGCAGGGAGCTGCAGGAAGCCGTTTTGCCTTTAAAACATTTCTCCTTTTCTCATCCAGGGAAATACAATATTCTTTTTAAATATTTCCTAGACAATTTCATTCTTCTAGGAGAGGGGTGGGTGCTAACTTTCTACACTTTGATTGCTCGCTTCATATGAAGTGTCTTTTCTAACCCTATCCCTGGTTCCAGGCCAAGGATATGTCCAACTAAGTCCAACTAGACAACCCTAGTCAATGACTACTTCAGCTTCAACCGCAACAATACAAGAGCACACAACAGATACAAACTCAATGTAAACCACTCCAAACTTGATTGCAGAAAGTACGAGTTCAGCAACAGAGTGGTCAATGTCTGGAATGCACTACCTGACTCTGTGGTTACATCCTCTAACTAACCTCCACCCCTTTAACCTTATTACACTATCCACAATTGACCTCACCCCATTCCTAAGAGGTCTGTAAGGGGTGTGCATAAGTGCACAATTGTGCCTACCGTCCCTGTCCTATTGTCCCCATTTATTCGTACCTATTTCCTGTATTCTTACTCATGTTTATACTTATACCTATTATCTTGTAAGCGATTGACAAATCAAATAAATAAAATAAAATAAATAAGGTTCAGCCAACCCCTGCTGTTCCTCAGATGTTGGCTTGTTTAACATTGTGTGTAAACCCTTTCCTGCTGGCTGGGATGCATTTCACACAAAAGCTTTCTCCGCTGCAGGAAATCAAAAGGCAGAAGAGGCCACGGAAAGGTCTTGGCTGCTTTATTCTCTGCTTCGGGGGAGCCCCCATGGGGGGGGGGGGAATTGTGACACCACCTGTGTTGTGCAGGCAGGCGATTCCCCAGCTCAGCAACCAGCCCCGTTGGGAGGGAGGCCCAGCGTTCGCCACATGAGAAGAAAGGAAGAGGCGCCTCAGCTGGGAGGCCAACGCCGCCGGTTGTGCGTTCTTTGGAAGAAGCTGATGCAACCAGCATCCACTCCTTTCTCACAAACAGGGGCAGGAGAGAGAGTGTTTTGACAAAGAAGAGCCAGTTCCTCTGTGAGGGCTGATGGAATGACAAAGGAGCCAGTTCCTCTGGAAGGAGGGAAATGAGGGCTGATGGAATTCCCTTTCACCAATTCTCAAACCCAAGAGCCTCACTGTTGTTTTGTAAAGTCAGGCCAGTCAATAGCTATTATCTATCTATCTATCTATCTATCTATCTATCTATCTATCTATCTATCTATCTATCTATATCTATCTATCATCTATCTAATCTAATCTATATCTATCTATATCTGTATCTATCTCTCTCTGTCGCTCTATCTATCGAATTATCTATATCTCTTATCTCTTTCTATCATCTATCCTATATGTATCTAATCGTGATCTGATTATCTACTGACATATATCTCTCATTATCTATTATCTCTCTCTCTCTGTCTATCTGTCTGTCTATCTCTCATCTATCATCTATCTACCGCTATCTATCTATCCCACACACCACACACGCCATTCTATCACTATCTACATCTATCTATCTATCTTCTATCTATCTATATCTATCTATCATCTATCAATCGTATCATATCTATCTTTCCTATTATCTATCATCTATCTGCGGTATATCTCTATCTATCTATCTATCTCTATCTATCTATCTATCTATCTATCTATCTAATCTCTCTATCATCTCTCTCATCCCCTAGGGATTGGATCTCCCAAAAGTTGACCTGATCTGCAGGCATATTGATAAGTCCTGGGTGTTGGTTCCCACTCCCCTCCTTCCATTCAGCAGTAGTGCTTCTAATCCAGAAGGTCAATCACACAGCCCACCAGATTGCTTGGAGGAAGAGACAGTCCGGGTGTAACAAATACCTCAAAGTACTTCTGTCTCTGTAGCAGCCCAAGACTGCCCTGATCTATTAATATCTCCCTCCTGCCTCCATTTCTCTCTGCGATCAATTAAAAGCACACGCCTTCCCTTTAATAGCAAGGAACCAGCCCTCAGCTGTCAAGAGATTGACACAGGTGGAAGAATGAATTCTCTCTATAGGCTAGGCATTGTTTTACCCCTCCCCCCACTCCCCTGTTCTTGTTCTTCAGGATCCTTAACAGATTTATCAGCAAAATAAACAGGGAACTGGTGAAGATCAGTGGCAACTCAGAGCTGAGTGATTGGTCTTGGTCAGGAGCTTCTAAAACTTTAGAAATAAGTAAGGATCCAGCGCTGTCTTCTGACTGCCCTGGGTAGGGTGGCCTCTTTTTTCGAGAGAAAAATAAAGGGGGGAAGTAATAAAAGAAATTAAGGTGATTATATCCTGGTGGCTGGGCGGAGTGGTGCGGTGGCCTAGAACAGGGGTCGCCAACCTTTTGGACCTCAGGGATCACCAAACTCATAATTTTAAATCCCACGGACCAGAGACCCTGGGACCCCCCAAAAAGTCTGCAGGAAAATTCCCCAACCCGTTTTCCTACCGATCGACCATTCTTTATTTGGGATCGTAGGATACCGTCTCCAGCTCCGTTCTCAGGGGGAGAGAGAGAGAGAGAGACTTTTGGCTTCATGCAAGGAAAGCAGCAGAAGCAGCAGAAGTCTTTCTTTCTCTCCCGCAAACTCCGTCAGAAATGAATCTTTGTGAGATTTGTCGCGCCGGCGCAGAAACTTGGAGCAGGATGCCTTGTAAGGTCCCAAAGACTCCTTTCTGGTGGAGTTTGGGGGAGAGAAAGAAAGACTTTTGCTGCTTTCATGCAGCCAAAAGCAGAAGAAGAAAGAAGTGGAAAGAAGCAGCCCGGTGGCCAGGCCAGGCGCGTGGGGTGAGTGGGGCAAGTTCCCCCACTCCGCCCTTTCCCCCCTCCCCTCACTACCTCGTGTTGTTCACAATGCAAGTGACGCAAGCCTTGTGTTCCCGTGGGCCATGTGGGCGGCACAGCCTTGTGTTCCTATGGAGCCTGGTTTAATTGCTTTGGGGGGTGCTTTGGGGGTGACATTTCTCTGCGGACCACCAAAATTTTCTCATGGACCACCAGTGGTCCCTGGCCCACTTGTTGGCAGCCACTGGCCTAGAGGTGGTCTCGCCTCACAATCAGGAGACTGTGAATAGAGGCAGATATTTCTCTCTTTGAGCACACTGAGAATATGCCTGCTGAACAAAACTCCGCATTGGTGACAGGAAGGGCATCGAGCCATTAACACAGTCTGCTAGCTCCATTCAGTTGCCCAGACTCCACCTCACAAGGGATTATGGGGTCATTAAATGAAGAAGATGATGATGATATGCTGGTGGCTGGGGAATTCTGGGAGTTGAAGTCCACAGGTCTTAAAGATGCAAAGGTTGGATACCCTTGATGTAGGCTTTTGCACCTTAGGCACACTCCCAGATTAGAGATTGGGAAGATGCAAGATGGAAGAAATAGGAGTCCGGATTGCATCAGGACCAAAATTTAGGAAAGTATTAGAAGCTCTGAAGCCATGAAACGGAAAATTCAAGAATAACCAACTCTTGTTTCTAGAGACATCAAGATAAGATGAGCTGAATTTCTTCAGGATTGGAAATATTTCTGTTATTTTGCAATCTTTGTAGCAGCCACCAGATTGATAACAACTCACAAGTCTGGTTTATTGCTCGAATAATACAAACCACGGCTGATATATTGTCGTTTTCTTTGGAATCTCAAATGAAGCCTATGCATCTGGATAGACGGAATACGATTTTAAAGATGCTGCAGGCAAGCATAACTTGATTTAAAAAATGTCATCTTCTTTTACAAACATTGGCATAATTATGAGCTCCGGCCGTTTCCTTCCGATAAAAGGAGCAATGGAAAGTTACCTATAGAAGTTGGCATTTTCCTGTCCAAGGAATCTTTTTCAAGAGTGGCCTGTATCATTTTTCAGAGGTATTTTTAGAGAAGGAGCCATCAATTATTCATGCCTTTTAAATTGCATTGTCTTTGTTTAGTTAAGAACATAACTCAGTAATCCCCAGCTATGCGCTTCCAACAGAACAGGCTGGTTTCAACGAGCTGAAAGGAGCAGATGGCTTGTGGGTTTGAGAATGAGCATCTGAGATTTTCAGATTGTTTACTGGTTCCGATCCTATTCCATAGGATCGGAGCAGAGGTGGTACTCAGCAGGTTCTGACCGTTCTGGAGAACCGGTAGTGGAAATTTTGAGTAGTTCAAAGAACCGGCCAATCCCACCTCTGACTGGCCCTGCCCCATCTATTCTCTGCCTCCTGAGTCCCAGCTGATCTGCTGGGTCTTCTTTGGTTGCCCTGCACAGGAGAACGGAGCTGGAAAGCAGGTTAGTGGGGTGGGGAGGGAATGGGGATTTTGCAGTATCCTTCCCTTGCCACGCCCACCAAGCCATGCCACACCCACCAAGCCACGCCCATCAAGCCACGCCATGCTCACCAAGCCACGCCCACAGAACCAGTAGTGAAAATTTTTTGAATCCCACCACTGGATTGGAGTGAGTTTGATATGGGCCACAGGAACCAGTGCTGCACATAGTTATAAGGTGACCAACTTTTTTATAATGAGAAGGAGGGCACAAATACATTGAAGAAAAAAACCAAAGCCACTTGTGCGCGGTGCACTCTTGCGCACGGTGCACTCTTGCACATGGCACACTCTCTCAAAACAATTCTCCTGTGGGGAGCACATGCATCTCACAATTGCATCTCGTCGGACTGTACCGAGCCTTGACGAATCGCCATGTCAAATGCAAATACATCACATCACACACAACGGATCGGATCGGCATCGATCAAATACGGAGATTTACACATTAGTCTTCAAAGATCAAAAAGGAGGACATGTAGGAGGACACGTTTTCAAGGGAGGACAGAACTTACAAAAGAAGGACTGTCCTCCCTAAAGGAGGACGGTTGGTCACCTTAATAGTTAGCTCCTGGAACTGGGTATCTGGGGCAGGAGATGTGTGATACCTGGGTCACTTGTGCATCCACCAGATCCAGGCCAACTTCCTCAGATCCAGGAAGACTTCTCCAGGTCCAAGATCACCAAGCAAGAGAGAAGAAACAACAATGTTTCCATCTCAAAGTTGGGATCATTCGGTGGTCTAAGCTTACATTGATGTCCTTTCCTGAGCAATGGATGCTGTTGCACAACAGAACTATGTGGGTCCAATTCATTGCTTTTCTGTATCATGGGAGCAAGGCCACACCCCCAGGTTATGTGCGCCCTGGGTTATTGTGGTGTGTTGAACAAATCACAAAGCACTAAGCCACAAAACAATGTTGGGCATGCCCTCATGACTTCAGAAAACAAACCAATTTAGTCAATTCCTTTGTACTGTCCCTTGTCTCTTTAACTCAGAATAGAGTTGGAAGGGACCTTGGAGGTCTTCTAGTCCAGCCCCTTGCTCAAGCAGGAGATCTTATACCATTTCAGACAAGTGGCTGTCCAGTCTCTTGTTAAAAATGTCCAGTGTTGAAGCACCCACAACTTCTGGTGGCCAGCTGTTCCACTGGTTAATTGTCCTCACTGTTAGGAAGTTTCTGCTCAATCCCAGGTTGCTTCTCTCCTGGATTAGTTTCCATCCATTGTTTCTTGTCCTGCCCTTCTGGTCCTTTGGAAAGTAGATTGACCCCACCCTTCTTTGTGGCAGCCTCTCAAATACTGGAATGCTCCTAATCATCCCCCATAGCCCTTCTTTTCTCTAGAACAGCCAAACCCCAAATCCTGCAACCCTTCTTCATGTGTTTTAGTCTCCAGGCCTTTAATCAACTCTGTGAAATTGGTTTTTGCTGAAGCCATTACAACCTTTTAAAATCTTGGGCAGGGGTGGGATTCCAATTTTTTAACAACCTGTCCTGTGGGCGTGGCTTCGGTGGTGGGCGTGGCTTGGTGGTCATGTGACTGGGTGGGCATGGCTTAGTGGTCATGTTATTGGCTGGGCGTGGCCAACTCAATATCACTCACAACGAGGCACGCCTCTCCTCGCCTGGCCTCTCAAGACTGCGGGGATGCTGCAACAGTCGTAAGCATGAAAAATGGTCATAAGTCACTTTTTTCAGTGCCACTGTAACTTTGAATGGTCACTCCACTCAAGCAAAGTACCAGGAAAGGAGGGGAAAAAAACTCCAGAGACCTTCCTGAGACAGGAAGTCCAGTCCTGCCAAGAATGTAATAAGGCTTAACGGAGAGGCAGTTTCTATAAGCAACACCAGAATGTTTCCTTCCTGCCTTCCTTATAGGATTAGCCCAGTAATTTCTTCTAACAACCAGTTCTCCGAACTGCTTAGAATGTTAACAACTGGTTCTAGAGAATAGGTGTGAACTGGTAGAATCCCACCCCTGATCTTGGGGAGTAAGCCAAGTAAACAAACACACACACACACACACACACACACACACACACACAAAACCCCCAAACATTATGGAGAGGAAGCTCATGGCAAAGAAGGAGCAACTGAATTCTTTATTTTGCCTCCATCCAACCACCCATCGATGGATATTCGTTGACCTTTGACAAACAAGCTGTAGCACAGTAATATGAAAGAGTTAACTAGTAGTTCCTCAGGCGTTCTCCGTGTCTACAAGTAGATTGGCTGAAGCCAGCTCAACAGGAAAGTTATTCTGCAGATGTCCTGAGGATTTAGGTAAGTGGAACTCAACTCTACACTATTATCCAGCATCTGGTTCCCCTTCACATTCTGGTCATAATGTGGCCCTTGGTCCTAAAAGCACATGTGACAATCTTAGCATGAGCTGAGAAGAACATGGGGTGAACTCTCTTAAGACCAAAGTTGTCCCACACCATTAGATGCCATTCAGGAACATCAAAGCCAATGTCAAAAAAGGGCCTTTGACATGTAGAGATTACTATCCACGCTTATGAGGTTATATATGATACCCTCCTCTTCCCATATCCCCCCTTTTTTCTTTTCTTTTCTTTTCTTTCTTATTATTTCTTCGCCTTTAGAAGTTTTTTTTCTTTTTTTTCTTTAGTATTTAAATGTTTAGTTATTTAAAATATTGAAAAACATTGAAGTATATAATTGATAAGATAGTTAATTTAAAATTGCAATAGTTGGTTTAAAAACAAAGCACTAATAACTGTTTATATGTTTAGGAAATTAGAGTATTTAGAATAATTAATTCATGAATTAATTGAAGAAATCAACTGATTTCACCATTAGTATTTATAATTATTGATTTAATGAAATGGTTGGAACCTGAATAGGCACAGAAAGCACTTCAACTTTAGTTTTTACTTTAGACACGGGAATATAGATACATTTTTTCTTTTCCTTCTTTCTCTATGAAATTATAAGAAGGGGGAGGAGTGGGGACAGAGGTGATCTGGGGAGGAGTGATAGGGGGAGAAGATAAACTTTAACTATCATTGTGGGGAAAACTGTGGGTAAACTTTGGAAAATGATGAGCACCACTAATGTTTCGAAGACTGGTACAGTTAGGAAATTACCTACCCAATTAACGACCACTACAACGGTGTTAAGTCCCTCGGCACAAAGAGCAATTGATGAGATGTTGCCAAAAGAACGCTCTAATTCCTCGAAAGACCTGCAAGGTCTACTATTAGGTATGCAGGAGATGATGATTAAGAATCATGAGGATATGAAAAATGAAATAGGGTCGGTGAGAACTGACTTAAAGGACAAAATACAAAAGATAGATGAGAAATTTGAAATATTTCAACAAGAGATGAAGAAAAATCAGGAGAAAATAATAGAAATTGAAGCAAAGGTAAATAAGGAGGGAAAAAGGGTAGATGAACTAACAGATAAATTAGAAAGGGAAAATAAAGAATTAGAAATAGCAATAATACATCTCGAATCGGAAAAAGCAGCTTATTACCTTAGACTACAAAATGTAAGGAAAGAAAAAGGAGAAAACCTATGGGAGGTCATTGTAGGTATCTTAGCTAACTTACTAGAAACAGAAAAAGAAGATTTAATAAAGGAAATTGATGAACTGTACAGGGTTCAAACTAATTATGCAAGACGATTTAATTTACCACGAGAGGTGCATGTGAAACTGGTGAGGAAATCTCTCAGGGATGAAATTTTACATAGAGCCAGAGATAATACTTTAGAGTACGCGGACAAACAAATAATAGTACTTAAACAAACTCCTAAGAGAGTAAGGGATTTAAGAAGACCCTATCAATTTTTAACAACAAAACTCATAAAACGAGGCATTAATTTTAGATGGCTGGTTCCAGAAGGCATAATGCTAACCTGGGGTGATAAGAAATATAAGTTAGATACTGTAGAGAAAGCAGAGATGTTCTTTGAACAGCAATTAAATAGAGAAGGAGAAGAGGAAGATCGAGAAATAGCGGGAAGAGAGGAAAGGGAGGTGCCAGATGTACATAAAAGGTAAATATAACAGAAAATAAAGATGACAACAATGGAAGAGGGAATTTACAGAAAAACCCAAAGACATTAGAATTACAAGAAGTACCAAGTACAGAATTCAATAAAAATATAAATTTTTGTGATTGCATATCCTGGAATGTAAATGGTTTAAACTCTCCGATAAACAAAAAGCTATTTAAATATTTACAAACACAAAAAGTTGACATTATTGCCCTACAAGAGGTCCACATTGCCCAGAAACAATACCACTTATTAGAAAATAAAAATTAGGAAATTTGTTTTCTGCCCTAGACCAAAAGAAAAGGAGAGGAGTAGCACTTTATATAAGAGACTGGATTCCAGCTTCACTAATATATTCGGACAAAGAAGGCAGGATATTAATGGTAGAAATCAAAATAAGAAAGATTAAAAGCCTACTAGTAAAATAAGACTAAGTAAGTAGCACTATTTTCAAACCTGCTAATATAAGACCTAGAAAATAAGACCTAGTGTAAATCTCCAGTTCCAGAAGACTTTTCAGGGAGCAACAATGCAAAATAAACTAAATATTTGGCACCATAAATATATAAGACCTACAAAATAAGACTAGTGTTTTAGCCAAAAATATATAAGACAGTGTCTTATTAAACTAAGTTGTAATTTACATAAATGAAATCTTTTTCCCAAAATTACATAATAAACTTAAAGAATTACAATATCAAGAACTATCTATCAAAGGAGATTTTAATGCGATCATAGATAAATCATTATACCACAAAGGAAATAATACCAATTTGGAGAAGAAAAAAAAGTTACCAAAAACATTCTTAGAACTTGCTAAAGATCTTAATATTAACGATGTTTGGAGAGAAAGGAATACAACTAAAAAACAGTTTACTTATTATTCCAACATACATGTCCTGGTCAAGACTAGATATGATGTGGATGACTAAAAAATTAAACTCAGAAATTTTAGATATAACTATGGAACCAAATGTATTAGCAGATCATAATATGATTAGGCTTAGGTGGGGGGACAACAATAATCAAAGATTTGGATGCTTCAGAGGTAAATTCTAAAAGATGAAACATTTAACAAATTGTTGACAAAGGAGTTAGAACTCTTTTCCAAGAAAACAAACCCCAAGACACTTCTTTACAAAATAACTGGGACACAGTTAAAGCTGTAATGAGGGAGTGTCCATTAAATATATGGCCAAGAAAAATAAGAAAAAAAACTACAGAGAGCCAAATTACAACAGGAATATAAGGAATGGGATGGGAAATTGCAGGCCACACCACAGAACAAACAAATTAAACTACAAATGGACATAGTTAAACATAAAATAAATTTAATCGACAATGAATTAGCCCAGAAATTAAAGAAGACGCAATATCAATTTGAGAACAAATAAACCAGGACGTTGGTTAGCCTTTAAACTCAAGAAACAGAATGAAAAGAGATGGGTCACTAAATTAAGAAATGAACAAGGGAAGATATGTTTTAAAGAGGAAGAAAAAAGGCAGATTATTAAAAAATATTATAACGATTTATACACAGAAATAAACCATGCAACAGAAGATCAAATTCAAAATTACCTAAAAAATGCTGACATTATAGAAGCCTCAGACGAGGATAGAGAATTTTTAAATCATAATATAACTCTCCAAGAAGTATACGGGGCCATCAATAGGCAAAAAATTGACAAAGCTCCGGGGCCTGATGGTCTACCGGCCGAAATTTATAAATCACAACAAGAAACTTTAGGAAAAGAAATGTTAAAGATTTTCAATGAAGTTCTAGATAAAGCAAAATGTCCTCAATCTTGGCGAGAAGCCAAAATATCGATTATCCTTAAAATAGGTACTGATTTGATGGACCCGAGTAATTATTGACCAATCTCCCTCCTTAATGTTGACTACAAAATTTTCATGACTATTCTGGCTGATAGATTTAAAAGAATACTTAACAAATTTGTATCTACCAATCAAAATGGCTTTCTCCCACAAAGGCACCTTAGAAATAACATTAGGGTAGCATTAGATGTATTAGAATACTATGAAGACCACAGTACAGAACAAGCTGCACTACTATTTCTAGATGCCCAAAAGGCATTTGATAATGTAAAATGGGACTTTATTTTACAACAAGCCAAATATTTGAATTTAGGACCCAAATTTATAAATGCAATCACGCTATTTACCAAAACAAGAAACTACAATTTTAATTAATGGGACACTTACGGGAAAATTTCAAATACAGAAGGGAACTAGACAAGGATGCCCATTGTCGCCACTATTGTTTATTATGACCTTAGAGGCCTTAATTAAGACAATTAAAAAAGAAAGTGACATAAAAGGATTAAAAATAAAAAGGAAGAATTCAAATTACAAGCATTTGCTGATGACCTACTTTTTATTCTAGAAGAACCACAAACTTCCGGACCTAAATTATTAGAAAAATTGAATGAATTTGGCCTTGTAGCGGGACTAAAGATTAACAAAAATAAAACAAAAATGATTACGAAGAATATGACAAACAGAAAGAACTATTGGCCGCAATAATGGGCATTGAAATTGTGGAAAAAACAAAATATCTAGGAATTATTATATCAACTAGGTACAGTACACTCAAGAAGGATAATTATGACCCTCTTGTTAAACGAATAACGGAAGACTTAAAAAGATGGAATAACTTAAATTTATCTTTAATGGGCAGGATAGCCACGATAAAAATGAATATTTTACCTAAAATTTTATTTCTCTTCCAAAATGCCCCTATAAAACTTAAAAAAACCTTCTTTGATGGATTGAACAGAATAATATCAAATTTTATCTGGCAAAAGAAAAGACCGAGGATAAAATTAAAATTATTACAGGATGCTACAGAGAGAGGGGGGTTTGGTCTACCAGACTGGGAGCTGTACCATAGCGCTGCAATAATGACCTGGTTAAAAGATTGGATTAACCACACAAATACAAGAATACTAACATTAGAGGGATACAACCTCCAGTCAGGATGGCATGCTTTTCTTGGACAAGATAACATAAAGGGTCATAGCTACGTGCAAAAACACAAAGTTAGACAGACACTTTTACATACTTGGTTTAAAATTAAGAAACAAATGTATATCCAAATTCCAATTTGGATATCGACTTTAGAAGCTTTGATGCATCCACATCTATTAAGATACGACAAAATTATTACTTATGAAGAACTATTAGATGAAAAGGAGATTTACAATCTAGGCAGCAGTTGATTGAACAAGGAATAGAATTGGAATGGTGGGCCTATCTGCAACTCCAATCTAAATACGCAAAAGACAAAAAGGAATTGGGCATTAGCCAAACTAGGACTGAATTTGACGAAATTTTGTTAGGACCAGATGAAAAGATGATCAAAAAAATCTATCAGGTATTATTGAAAGTTAAATTGGAAGAAGAAATTGTAAAAGAAACAATGATATTATGGATGAGAAATTTTGGTCATAATATAAATTTGGACGATTGGCAAGCATCTGGACTAGAAATAAAAAATAACTTTAGCAATCCCATATAAGGAAAATTTATACAAACTTTTTTACAGATGGCACATAACACCAATGAGACTAGCTAAAATAAATAACAAATTTTCACCTATTTGTTGGAAGTGCAACAAGGAAAAAGGTACTTACTATCACATGTGGTGGAGCTGCAGAAAGGCCCAGGAATTTTGGAATCAAATACATAAATGGCTACGAGAAATCTGTGATGAGGAGGTATATTTTAAACCAGAACTTTTTCTACTTGGAATCACTAATAAGATATACCCGAAAGAAACTTTTTACTTAATGATCCACATTATTACAGCAGCAAGGATGGCTTTTGCACAAAACTGGAAAAACATCGAAACTCCAACGGAAGCAGAATTAATAAGGAAAATCATTGTGTGCGTGGAGATGGACAAATTGACAATGGAAATTAAAAATAAGGAAGAAACGGACTATTACAAAATATGGAATAATTTTTATGGATGGCTTGACAGGAGAAAGATCCAATAATTTCTGAGAATTGGACTAAACAAACATTGGACAATGAGTGATACGAGCTTAGCAATACCCGGTTCAAACTTAATGTATGTCTTTGTTTGGTTATGTGTTGTTTATGTTAATGTTTGTTTCTGTGTGACTATTTAATGATAAAATTTATAAAAAAAAAAAAAAAAGAAGTTGTGAATGCTCCAACACTGGAAGTTTTTAAGAAGAGATTGGACAACCATTTGTCTGAAATGGTACAGGGTTTCTTGCCTGAGCAGGGGTTGGACTAGAAGACCTCTAAGGTGCCTTCCAACCTTATTTTTCTATACGATTTCCTACCACTGCATGGATTGTAAGCCAAGCTCAGTTTTTCCTCCAGTGATGGCTGATGGAGTCCCTCAGTTCGAGTACATCCAAAGAACCTTCAGACCACCCAGGAGACTGTAGTTAACAAAGGGGTGTTTGATAGACCACAGGATGAGAGGAGAAACAACTTTTTATTTTTATTTTATTTATTTTATTTTGTCAAGCGATTATAAGATAACAGGTATAAGTATAAACATAGTTATGAATACATGAAATAGATACATATAAGAAAAATAAAAAGAAACAGTAGGACAGGGATGGTAGGCACGATTGGTGCGCTTATGCACGTCCCCTACAGACCTCTCAGGAAAGGGGTGAGGTCAATAGTAGACAGTCTAAGGTTAAAGTTTTTGGGGTTTGGGGAAGAAACCACAGAGTCAGGTAGAGTATTCCATACATTGACCACTCTGTTGCTGAAGTCGTATTTCCTGCAATCAAGTTTGGTGCGGTTAACCTTGAGTTTGTATCTATTGTGTGCTCTTGTATTGTTATGGTTGAAGCTGAAGTATTCATTGACAGGTAGGACATTGCAATGTATGATTTTTAGATCATACCGGAGGCAGCATAGTTCTAGATTTTCTAGGTCTAGAATTTCAAGTCTGGTGGCATAAGGTATTCTGCAATGAGTAGAGGAGTATAGAACTCTTCTTGTGAAATATTTCTGGACTTTCACAACAGTGTTAATATCAGATACAAAATGCGGGTTCCAGACTGATGAGCTGTATTCAAGTATTGGTCTAGCAAATGTTTTGTATGCTCTAGTTAGTAGTGTGATTTACTGAAGAGAAAGAAGAAAGAACTGGAGAGATAAACAAGATTGATAAATAGCCATCTGCTGTAAGGGTGACCTCTATAGGCAAAGAGAAAACTTATTTGTTTCTTTCCTTCTTTAAATAGACCCACTGTGAAGTTTTCTTTCTTCGCTGTTTTCCCCACTTCCTCCTAAATAAATCACTCATTCTCCTTTCACCCTGTGAGTGACACTTTTGCACTTTTCACTCCTTTATTCCGTAAAATCCGAAAGGAGACACACAGCAAAGAAACGTTTTCAGCAAGCATCTTCTGCCACCTACTGGTGAGTTTGAAGTTTGCACCTTTTTTTCCCCTCCTGCGACACTGGATCTTAGCAATCAGCTCAGCTTAACACAAATATAGAATAGAATAGAGCTGGAAGGGACCTTGGAGGTCTTCTAGTTGAACCCCCTGATCAAGCAGGAGACCCTATACCATTTCAGACAGAAGCACCTCCAACTTCTGGAGGCAAGTTGTTCCATTGGTTGAATTGTTCCCACTGTCAAGGAATTTCTCCTTAGTTCTAGGTTGCTTCTTTCCTTTATGAGTTTCCACCCATCGCTTCTTGTCCTGCCCTCAGGTGCTTTGGAGAATAGCTTGACTCCCTCTTCTTTGGGGCAGCCCCTCAAATACTGGAATACCACTTAAGATCTCCCTGTTTAGGAATTACAGAATTTAGCAACTGTGAAGCTCCAAAGTGGCTTTGCAAACACTCAGTTTTGTACCGGTGGAAAGGTTTTAGTGATAAATTAAAACCTTTGAATAGAATAGAATAGAATTCTTTATAGGCCAAGTGTGATTGGACACACAAGGAATTTGTCTTGGTGTAAATACTCTCAGCGTGCATAAAAGAAAAGATACATTCGTTAAGAATCAAGAATCATAACGTACAACACTTAATGATAGTCATAGAGTACAATCAGCAATCAAATCATACTAGGAAACAGTCAATATAAATCATAAGGATACAAGCAACAAAGTTACAGTCCTACAGTCCCAAGTGGGAGGGGATGGGTGATAGGAGTGATGAGAAGATTAACAGTAATAGTAATGCAGACTTAGTAAATAGCTGGACAGTGTTGCGGGAATTATTTGTTTAGCAGAGTGATGGCATTTGGGAAAAAACTGTTCTTGTGTCTAGTTGTTCTGGTGTGCAATTGCTCTATAGTGTCATTTTGAGGGTAGGAGTTGAAACAGTTTAATGTCCGGGATGTGAGGGGTCTGTAGATATTTTCACAGCCCTCTTTTTGACTCATGCAGTATAAAGGTCCTCGACTGGAGGCAGGTGGGTAATAATTGTTTTTTCTGCAGTCCTAATTATCCTCTGAAGTCTGTGTCTGTCCTGTTGGGTTGCAGAACCAAACCAGACAGTTATGTAAAACTAGGGTGCATCTCGGATATCATGCATCTTTGCCAGCAACTCAGAGCTTAACTAGAAACTAAATCTGTCTTCAAAGAAGACTCGGGATGAAAGGCTTCCAACAGTCCTGCCTCTGGGATAAACCAGGGAGGTGGGGGCTGTTTTCGAAGCCACGAGCCAAATTTCATTTATTCAGGTCTCTCTGCAAGTGGTCAGTGCAACCAGTTCAGTGGTGGGATTCAAAAACTTTTATTACTGGTTCTGTGGGCGTGGCTTGGTGGGCGTGGCAGGGGAAGGATACTGCAAAATCCCCATTCCTTCCCCACCCCACTAACCTGCTTTGCAGCTCTGTTCTCTGTGCAGGGCAACCAAAGAAGACCCAGCCAATCAGCTGGGACTCAATGGGAGGCAGAGAAGAGATGGGGGCGGGGCCAGTCAGGGGTGGGATTTGCCGGTTCTCCAAACTACTCAAAATTTCCACAACAGGTTCTCCAGAACTGGTCAGAACCTGATGAATACCCACCTGTGAATACAGTCTCCTGTTTGAGTAGGGAGTTGGACTAGATGACCTTTAAGGTCCCTTCCAACTCTGCTATTCTGCTACGGTTGGAACTCTCCTCTTGGACCAATCTAAAGGGAAGAAGGAAGAGTTTTACACCCGATCAAACACCCCTTGGGGATCTAATCATCAGATCTCAGAGAAGGATAGCAGCCTGGCCTTGTCCAGGGGCGTGAGAGATCAACCCCCTCTTTCCCATCCTTGTTGGAAGCAAACTGTCCATTCAGAAAGAGTTATTTTTACAGCAGAGATGCCTGTTCTGGCTTCAACCTCCTGCTGGGAGCCCAGCAATCATTGACAGATTGTACTCTCCACACACCCTCCTCCTCTCTCCTGGAAAGAAGGTCACAGCCAGAGAGGAGGGGGGAACAAGCTGGCCCTATTTGTTTACCGAAGAGGCAAGCAGCACTCCAATTTCTCTTCCTGCTGTTATGTTGGTTTCATTTTTTCCAACAAACCTTGACGTCGCATTCCACCGAAAGAGGATAACATATTTAAAGAACCACCACGTTCAGGGCATGCAAAATTAATGCTGTAAGAGCCACTTTAGTGCAGGGATGAAGGCACAAGGCCACAAACCAGGAGAAGGTGGATTCAATTCTGCCTTAGATCCAAAGCCAGCTAGGGGTTCCTTGGGCCAGTCTCTCTCGCTAAGCCCTGGGAAGAAGGCAATGGCTAACCACTTCTGAAATCTTGCAGAGACTGCTGTGTGGTGGAATGTAGTCTGAATTCCCAAGAGGGAGAGGCTGCGTTAGGACCAAGAGACAGCGAAGTTCAGATAGTTTGGTTGGGAGGAAGAGAGTCCAGACAGCTGGAAGTTCTCAGAGTGTATTTTAAACGATGCAAGGTAGATTGCTTTAGTTTGGCAAGATTCTGTCTGTAGGTAAGGAACAATAAAAGAAACTATTTTGAAATAATCCTATCTGTCTTTCTTGGTTTTTGGAGGCTGACATTCAGGGACTTGCCCAGGGGGTCATCACAAGCCAACACTGATTTAAAATACACCCTCCTCCATTTAAAAAAAATGATACTATCTGAATTCCCGGGGGAAAAAAAGGAAAATGGAAGGCAAAGGCTAGATTGGCTTTTCAAGCATGTAAGCCTCAAAATGGGATATCCCACCTAAGAACTCTGCTCATTAACCATAAGTCAACCTTCAGATAATGATCCAATTCAGAGCAGAACCTTCTCAAGCAAATCTTTTAAGAGTCCTGCATGGAAACATATTTTTTTAAACATAAAATAGTGTTTTTGTTGTTGTTATTCAGTTGTTAAATTGTGTTTGACTCATCACGACCCCATGGACTGTAGCACACAAGGCTCCCCTGTCCTCTCCTGGAATTTCCCCAATTTCATGTTCATTAGATCAATGACTCTGTCAAACATCTCATCAAGGGCCTTGGTGGTGCAGGCTGTTAATAGCCTAGCACTTAAGTTCCAGCTGCCTGTAATTATTGCAGGCTCGAATCCCACCAGGCTCAAGGTTGACTCAGCCTTCCATCCTCTCAGGGTAGGTAAACTGAGGACCCAAGATTGTTGGGGGCAATAAGCTGACTTTGTAAAAATGCCGCTTAGTAATAAGCAGGCATATACAATGAAAGGAAGGCTATTGCTGAGCGCATTGGGTTGTATCCCAAAAATTGTAAGCTGCCCTGAGTCTCCGCAGAAGGGCAGGATATAAATATGAATAAATAAATAAATAAATCTTTTACCATCCCTTCTCTTTTTGCCTTCATTCTTTCCCAACATAATATATATATATAATATTGTGGGGAAGAAAATTCCTGTTCCATTTCCAATCTGGGAGAAAGACGCTGGAAACGAAATGGAGGCTGACTGCAAGGAAATAAGGTTTATTTGATTTCCAGACACTTCAGTGACAGCAGCAAGTTTCTGGGGTGGCTGACAAAGTGTCTGAGTGAGTGGATGGATCTTTCTAGAGTTCTGGGGTTTTGTGTTTGAGATGCTCCAGGGGGTTATGCAATGTAGTGAGCCTTGGGTCTTTTACCATTTCAGTGATGGTGGGTAAATCCTATTATGTCCTAAAAGTCATGACTTTTCCTTAGAATTTGGGGGGGGATGTAAATTTTTAATCCCATCAGCTGTGGGAGCTGTTGGCCGAAAGCATTTTGTTTATCAATAGATTGGCCTAGTCTTTCTTAATAAGTACTAAATATCCATCTCTAAAGACTTGAGGCTTCTGTTTGAGGCTATTAAGAAAGACTGGGGCTGCTTTTTGCCTTTGTTAAGATTTTTTCTCCTTTGGGGAAATATAATATAAATACTTCTTTTAATATCCCCCAAAATAATTCAGTCTCTCAGGAGGAGGGGAGGCTTCCAACAATACCTGCCTGGAATGATATATAGCTGTGATGGTGAACTTATGGCATGTGTGCCACAGGTGGCACACGGAGCCATTTGTGCAGGCATGCGAGCTCCAGCTCGCATGCCTGCACAAATTTACCTCACTGCACAAATTTACCTCACTGCACAAATTTACCTCACTGCGCATGCGCGCACCTCCCAGCTGATTTTCGGCCCATTTGAGGCCTTTTTCAGCCTTTTAGAGGCTCAAGGGAAGCCTCTGCAGCCTTTGGAGGCCAAAAAACAGCCCCATTTTGTCACTTCCTGTATTTCCAGAAATACCGGAAGTGACAAAACGGGCCCATTTTTTGCCCTCCAAAGGCTGCAGAGGCTTCCCTTGAGCCACTGAAAGGCTGAAAAAGGCCTCAAATGGGCCAAAAATCAGCTGGGAGGCACGCGCATGTGCAGTGCAGGTAAGAGGGTGGCGTGTGGGAGGGAATCACATGTGCATGCACAGAGGGTGTGAGGGGGCCACGTGCATTGCCTTTTGGGTGCTGGCATGTGAACGTGAGCGCACGAGCGTGCATGCAATTTTCGGCACAGGATCCCAAAAAGGTGAGCCACCACTGATATATAGAATCTCCTGCCTGAACAAGGGATTGGACTAGAAGACCTCCAAGGTCCCTTCCAGTTCTATTAGTCTGGATTCCATGAAAAATTGACTAGGAAAGTAAGTGAACCAGAGTCCAAATGAAAAGACCCAGGCAGAATTGAACTCCCAGCTCAAATCTCTGACTTACAAGGTGTTACGTATGTCACCAAGAAAGAAGAAGAGATTTAGCTCAAGCTCTAAGGCTCTGAAACTGACCCCTTCAAATCTCCATTTTGAGATAAATTACAAGGGAATGCACTGGCTACGTCTATTGTGCTGGTTAGACAGTATGTAGCTAGTTTGGGAATGAGAACTGTCCCCTTAAGGGAATGCTTCATGGAAATGTAGTTAATGCCTCTTGGGAGATGTAGTTCATGTCACGTGGTCACATCTGTAATCCTGATTGGTCACTGAATTGATTTCTGGAGGGCTGAGGGAGTTTTTGGGCATTCTTACCTGGACCCCAGCATCATGCTGGAGTCTTCCTTTGTTATATCGCTATGGGATGAAGATAACCATCTTTTCACACTACGGAGGTGACCATTGGGGCAAAGATTGGACATGTGCTGACCAGCCAGCTATAATTAATGGGATTTGGGATAGTTACTTAGGAATTGGGAGCTGTCCCCTTAAGGGAATGCATCATGGTATATGTAGTTAAGGTATCCTGGGAAATGTAGTCCATGTCATGTGGTCACATGTGTAATCCTGATTGGTCACTAAATTGACCCTTGTTGGGTTAGGGGAGGCTCCCTCACTCTAGCCTGAATCCTATACCATGCGGTCACTACAATCACCATCATGGTTATCATCATAGGGATGAGAGTTTAATATCTTTCTACACCACAATTCAGAAATGCAAAGGATTGGACATTAAGAAGAACCTCATCGTAACTGTGAGTTGACAGGATGCCTGATGAACCAAAAAAAAAAGACTTTGTATAGATGCTTTGTAGAGTTGCTCTGTCTGCTTTATACCCATCCAGAGCGTAATAAGCAGAACAGTGAGTTATACTTTGAAGATACCTGATATAATCCAATAAAATTAACTTTGCATGGAAGCCTTTGTAGTGTTGGACTGCTTATCCCAGGAACTTTGGGAAGATAAAAGTATTGCCTGGGACAAGAAAGTGAAAAGATGTGTGTTTTCTGATTTCCTCTTAAATCAGTGACAAGTCAGTAGCATAAGGGCTTAAGCCTCTCCACACAGGAGAGTCAAAAACCCATTTGAATTGTTGCTTAGAAGATACAAAGGAGGGTCATTAAATCCTTCTATGGGCAAGACGAGAGAAGAGGATCCATTAAGCAAATAGTTGATTGCATCTCTTCTATCTCTCTCTCCTGGCATCTCCTCAAATTTTTTTTTTCCTACTGAAGGGAAAAAAAGCAATGCCTTCAATCTGAGCTTTGGTGGCTCAGGCTGTTAAATGCCTGCTCATAAGATCCAGCTGCCTACAACTGCTGCAGGCTCGAATCCCACCAGGCTCAAGGTTGACTCAGCCTTCCATCCTCTCGGGGTAGGTAAATTGAGGACCCAAGATTGTTGGGGGCAATTAGCTGACCTTGTAAAAATGCCGCTTAGTAATAAGCAGGCATATACAATGGAAGGAAGGCTATTGCTGAGCGCATTGGGTTGTGCTCCAAAAATTGTAAGCCGCCCTGAGTCTTCGGAGAAGGGCGGCATATAAATGTAATTAAAAAAAAAAATCTCTTTGCAAAGACCTGAGTGAATGTATTAGCAGTTGAAAGAGACTCAATGATCCTTACTCATGTCTTAAAACAAAGAGAAGAGGAAACAAAGTTAGGTGCCACTGGCAGGAGCTGAGTTTTATTGCAGGATATCTCCCATAATGTTTTCAAATACCGAGCATACAGCCTGAAATTATTGTTTAATCCCCTTAAGAAGTTTAATTTTAATGCTCCAATCACTCCGATGTAGTAAAGCCCGAAGAATTAGGGCTGGAGGACTCCCAAAGAGGATGAAAGAAAAGAAAGGCTGTGGAGCAAGCTGAAATCAAATAAAAAATAATATAAAAAAAAAAACTAGAAAAGAATGCCCAGACAGACTTTCCAAGAGATCTGATGTCGAATTCAGTACAGATCAAGACATAATCCCCAATGAGCAGTGGGAGCCTTGCTGTTTGACAGATTTCTTTGCATTTCGGAAGGCTTTGCGTGGGGAGAATTTTTACAGCTACAAAAATGATCTTTTTTTTTTTAATACTCAATATTCGGAAAGGATTTCTATCTTATTACAATTCCTTTGCTATAAGGAGGTGTCATCATTATCGTCCTCATCTTCCATCATCATCACTTTAGTCGTTGTCTATCCGCTGCAAGACGAAGGACTCTTCCACATTGGGGGAAGAAATATCCTTCTGGGTTCAGTTCCAAGTGGGGAAAATGACGCTGGAAACATGGAGGCTGTTTGGAAAGATGGTTTAATGGTGGACAGGATCACATGGCTTGGAGCTCCTGGGTGAAGAAAAAGGGAGGAGATACTGAGAGTCCCTGGGCTTTATGCCCTCTGTTGGGATTTGAATTTGAGCTTGCATTCTGATTGGTTGTCAGACTCCCATGGGGCCATGCAGGGGCAACTCTGTAGGCTGTCCTGAGTCCCAGGCTTGGTTGAGCCTTGCTGGATGATGTTGTAATGAAAGGGCTTTGGGCAATTCCTATTATGGCTCTGCCTGGAGTAGATCTTCGTTATGTAGAATAGACTGGCCCAGGCCTTAATGGCCCATTAACAAAGGTGAGAGGAGGGGTTTGAGTTTCTGCCTCTCTGAGTTTCTACTTCTCTTTTAGGGAAATATTCTGCCTTTTTAGTGTATACTAAAATATTTCATTTTCCTAGGAGAGGGTGGGTGCTGACTTCCTACAATATGTTTCCAACCAATATAATCCTGAGCTTTTCGATAGATCTAAGTCTGGCCCACCTTGAATTCCATTGACTCTTATCAGAGGTGGTATACAGCAGGTTCTAACCAGTTCTGGAGAACCGGTAGTGGAAATTTTGAGTAGTTCGGAGAAGCGGGAAATACCACCTCTGACTGGAGATTTACAGTATTCTTCCCCTGCCACACACACAAAGCCACCCCCACATAACTGGTAGTATTTGAATCCCACCACTGACTCTTATCTACTTCCAATTTGCTTTGACCGCTAGTAGTTCAGATTCTTGTAGAGAGCTTCAGCTTGCAATAAACCTTTATACCCATTTGAATTGGCTGGAACTCCTGATTTCCACAGTGCTTGATGGTCAGCTGAATTTCAGCCAGTAGGGAGTAATGAGTTTCCCCATCAGAATCCATGAGAACCTGGTCCACAGGCAGCCCAGTTTCCATCCAAGACTTTATCATATCACCGACATCCAGAAACAAAAGACTTGAATCTCAAGATGGAAATTCTCCACCTCTTCTTTCAAAAATTAAGTGTTGAAGCTGAGACACAAGCCAGTCTGAATTCCTCCCAAAATGCCCTGTAATGTCTATATTTATCAGGTTCCCCAAAACCAAGAAAGATGCACTGTGATTCTTCTAAGCAGAATTATTTAAGGGTTCCTCACCTATAGACGGAATCTTGCCAAACTAAAGCGAACAACCTGCACCACAAAAATTATACTCGGGGAATTATTAGGGAGAAGCGATCTTCACCCTCTTTCTCTCAAACAAACTATCTAAACTGCATTGTCTCTTGCTCCTCTGGAATGCAGTCCCTCCCTCCTGGGATTCTGGACAATATTCTATCACAATACTGCCTGAATTGCTCATGAGTTTTGCCCTCATCAAACTTTTTGGAAAAGTATGTGACAACTGAGTATCAGGAGTCCTTGGTGCTGTCTGATCATGGTTGTTTTCCTGGAGATGTTACATTACCCAAACTAGATAACAACATCAGTGTACTGATGCACTGATGATGTTACCTAGTTCAGTAATGAAACATCTGCAAGAAAACAACCAAGTTCAGAGACCACCAAGGACTCATTGCAACCCTGAAGTACAAATATTCTCCTTTATTGGTACAAATGAGTAACCATGGACTACTAAAGTGGATCTCTGTATACCTGGCCTTAAATTGAACCAACCCCTTTACCCATCAGCCCACACTCTCAAAACAAGTGCACGCTGGGAAGCCAGAATCCATTTCCTTTCACATTTGGAGAAGGCAGACGCACAAAGAAGAATCCATCTTAATCTGTGGCACATGGTCATCCAAGGACAAACCCACATCCCACACACAAAGCATCACTGGTGAGATGTACTTATTAATTGTTATGTTCAGCAGTAACTCAATACTGCCTACCTTGTATTTGGTTTTCATTGTATATATTCCTATTTTCCCCAGTTTCCCCACATCCTGTTCTTTCAATAAAGGATCCAGTTCTACATACATGGTCTCTTATTGAAGGATAGCAGTGGTGGTATTCGACCGGTTCTGCCCAGTTCTGGCAAGCCGGTAGGAGCGATGAGCAGTGGAGACCGAATCAGTTCTCTCCGCTGCTCTGCTGTTGGGCCCGCCCACCCACCCGGGCTCCCATACTCACTTTTATCCTCTAAATTTGAAGCACGACTGCTTTGAGCAGCATAGAAGAGTGCTGCACGACAGCTGCTGAAGCAACTGGGATCATGCAGGCTTGCAGGAAGCGAGTTAGAGTTTGTGCCTGCGCAAAGTGTGTGCACATGTGCAAAGCGCGCCCACCAAGCCATGCCCACTGAACTGGTGGCAACAATATTTGAATCGCACCACTAGATGATAGGTGGGTTTAGCTGCATGTTGAGCTGCAAACAGACTACCGTGTAGTGAGGACAGAACAGTCACCATGTGCTTTACTGCTTAGCTGCTTAACTATAACAGGAAACAGGAAACTCTACTTAGTACAAAAGAACATATAAGTATATACCATAGATCCAAACTTGTAAACACTGCCATCTACTGGCTGAATACTACTGTAGTTGTTGAATAAAAAATAAATTCCAACAAAATGTATTCTGACAGCAAGGTCCCTTCCAGCATTATGATTCAATGAATATGTTCAGCCAGGAATGACAGTTATTCCCATGAGACATCTGCACACTCACAACCCTCAGATGTGTGATCTTCCTCTTAGTCTTCTTGTGCCTTTTCAGCCTCAGGAGTTTCAGGAAGAATTTTACAACTTGACTAATGTAATTCTTGTTGCCACCAATAACCAGGCAGGCAGGAACAGGTCCTCCCAGTAAATGAAAGATGGGTGAGATGCTCTTCATAAAACCTCATCCCCCACACTGGCCCCTTCTTTTCTTGCTACCAAGTACATTTTATGGAAACCCTAATTAAAAGCATTTATGAATGAGGTCATGTGAATATTCTCACTTATATTTCAGCGTATGTTCTATTTTTAAGGAGGCACCTAGTAAAATCCTTACCATGATCAGTTCATTCTTAAGTGAGCCACAAAAGGCTCTTTGCTCTTTAGAGGCAAAGATGATTTCAAATTCACATTTTCACAACCATTCCAGAATATATTTGTATTATATTATAACCCTAATTCCAGAACATATTTGTCATCTATTCTGGAATTAAGTAGACCAAGAGTGAAACTGACCAGGGAGAGATTCGACCTAGAAATAAGGAGAAATTTTCTGATGATGAGAACAATCAACCGATGGAACAGAAGTTGCCTTTGGAAGTTGTGGGAGATTCATCGCTGGAGGCTTTCAGGAAGAAACTGGGTGGCCATCTGTCAGAAATGGTGTAAGGTCTCCTGTTTGGGCATGGGTGTTAGACTAGGTGACCTACAAGGTCCCTTCCAACTCTGTTATTCTGTTATACCTCAGCAAACTGGTGGCTGAAACTTAGTCTGAATCACAGATTTGCCCTAATCTAGTTGTTGTACAAGTGAATACCGTGAAATGTGAAAGGTTTTACCAACAGGGGGCAGCATAAGCCTGGACATGGCTGAGAACAAGGGATGTGGGGAATGGGGAGGGGGAGATGAGAGGTGGGATCTTCTCTTCTCACTCATTCAAGATACACTTTAGTGAGAAGATTGAGAATGCACTTTGGACTCTAAAATTCAACCCTCTCTCCCGAAGAAATAGAAGAATAACATACTTATTAGTTTTAGTCTTAGTTCAGAGCCTGACAATCACAAAAAGACTCTTACTCTTCTCTTAGGCGAAAGAAAAGCCAGAAGTTGTGCATATAGAAATGATAAAGGATTAGCATTTTTTTAAAAATGTGCCTGAAAAAGTATTTTGCAGAAATAGGTTGCGGAATGGATTCAACAGAGAAAAATGAGCACAATGTGGAAAGGGCAATACAGCTTTATGATAAACTGGGGACACGGCCAGATGTGTTTATTTTTTTTTACTCTTTAGTGGATTCCTGAGAAATACTCTGCATGTATGAGAGAAAGATAAGTTTGCTGAACATTTGTTGAAGGTGAGGCCAAAGGTTCTTCTCCAACCTTGTGGGTTGGTTTCTGAATGTAACATCTTCAGCAGAGTTTAGGGGAAGGTCAGTGTTCAGAGGTGGTCTTCAGCAGGTTCTGACCAGTTCTGGAGAACCGGTAGCCGACATTTTGAGTAGTTCGGAGAACCGGCAAATCCCACCTCTGACTGGCCCGTTCCCATCTCTTCTCTGCCTCCCATTGAGTCCCAGCTGATCAGCTGGGTCTTCTTTTGTTGCCCTGCACAGGAGAACGGAGCTGGAAAGCAGGTTAGTGGGGTGGGGAGGGAAGGGGATTTTGCAGTATCCTTCCCCCGGAGTGGGGAGGGAATGGAGATTTTACAATATCTTCCCCTGCCACACCCACCAAGCCATGCCACGCCCACCAAGCCACGCCCACAGAACCAGTAGTAAAATTTTTGCAATCCCATCACTGGTTCAGTAGATCTTATGATAGGTCAGGTGTGAGTCATCGGTGAGAGTCTTGTGATGAGGAGGTTACATCCGGTGTGTCAGAGTTCCAAGTAATGCACCCATAGAAAGCTAATGATGGAACTTAAAGATAAAGAGGAAACTGAAGACTACTAAACATGAGATATATTGTATAATTGGTTAAATAACAAGTGCAGAGATTAGTATTTAACAATGAAAGAAGATTAACAAAATGGAAATAAATACAGATATATAGAAATGTGTAAGAACACACAATGTAAGCAATATTACTATTGGACTGTACGGGAATATAGTTTAAAATGTATAGAGTGGTAAATGTAATAGAGTGTTATGGTGCAACTATGAAAATAATAATTATAGATAAATAGAATTCTTCATTGGCCAAGTGTGATTGGACACACAAGGAATTTATCTTGGTGCAAATGCTCTCGGTATACATAAAAGAAAAGATACATTCGTCAAGAGTCAAGAATCACAAGGTACAACACTAGATAATAGACACAGGGTACAATAAGCAATCAAATCATACTAGGAAACAGTCCATATAAATCGTAAGGAGACAAGCGACAAACTTACAGTCATACAATCACAAGTGGGAGGGGATGGGTGATAAGGAGTGATGAGAAGGTTAATAGTAATAGTAATGCAGACTTTGTAATAGTTGAACAGTGTCGAGGGAATTATTTGTTTAGCAGAGTGAACAGAGTGTGTGGATTGGTTGTGGGTCGGTGCTCTCTCTGGTTGGTTGTGTGGTTGATTTGGATTCTGAGGGGTTCATAGGCTGGTTGTGGGTCAACGTGTCCATTGATGGGATTGCTTGGGGAGAGCCAGGCTTTGATTAAGTCATGACCATGGTGGATGGTAGCATGGCCAATGATTTTTGTTTTGCTCTGATCAAACTGGTGTCGGTGTGGGTAGAGATTAAGGATTTGGGGTTGTGGTGTTTTGACTGCCAGCTGGTGTTCGTGGCTCCCAGTTTTTAATTGATGTGATGTTTGTCCCACGTAGAGTTGGTTACAATTGATTTTGCAGATTCCATGGCTTCTTTCATCTTTCTGTATCTTGACTTTTGTTCTGCATAATTCCTGGCAGAGTGTGGAATTATATACTTGGACTTATATACCGCTTCACAGTGCTTTACATCCCTCTCTAAGCGGAGTCTTTACAAAGTCAGCATATCACCCTCAACAGTTGGGGTCCTCATTTTACCCACCTTGGAAGGAGGGAAGGCTGAGTCAACCTTTGGCCTGGTGAGATTCGAACTGCTGAATTGCAGGCAGCTGGCAGGCAGCAGAAATAGCCTGCAGTACTGCACTCTAACCACTGCGCCACCGTGGCTGAGCTACTGCTATTCTTAAAGGTTGGAGGATTTATTTATTATTTTATTTTTATTTATCTGATTTGTCAATCGCTTACAAGATAATAGGTATAAGTATAAACATGAGTAAGAATGCAGGAAATAGGTACGAATAAATGGGGACAATAGGACAGGGACGGTAGGCACGATGGTGCACTTATGCATGCCCCTTACAGATGACTCTTAGGAATGGGGTGAGGTCAATAGTGGATAGTTTGAGGTTAAAGGAGTGGGGGTTAGTTAGAGGATGTAACAACAGAGTCAGGTAGTGCATTCCAGGCATTGACCACTCTGTTGCCGAAGTCGTACTTTCTGCAATCAAGTTTGGAGCTGTTTACATTGAGTTTGTATCTGTTGTGTGCTCTTGTATTGTTGTGGTTGAAGCTGAAGTAGTCATTGACTGGTGGGACATTGCAGAAGATAATTTTGTGTGCTAGGCTTAAGTCTAACCGTAGGCGGCGTAGTTCAAGGTTGTCCAAGCCCAAAATCTGCAGCCTGGTGATATAGGGTATTCTGTTGTGAGCAGAGGAGTGTAGTACTCTTCTTGTGAAATACTTCTGGACTCACTCAATTGTATTAATGTCCGATATGTGGAAAGTGATCCTGGGGCACTGCAACCGTCACAAATATGAGACAGTTGCCAAGAGTCTGAATTTTGATGATGTGGCCGCGGGGATGCTGCAATGGTTATAAGTATGAGAAATGGTCGTAAGTTGCTTTTTTTGAACGGTCACTAAATGAACTGTGGTAAGTTGAGGACTATTCATCTCTCTCTATAAAAGCGAAATACCATTCACGCATCATTGCAAAATCTCCAGAACCGTAAAGCCTACAAACTTGAAATTTGGCACATATCTTCCTCTTGGCTTCTAGGTGCTCACTAAGAGAGGGTTTTTCGAAATGACCATCAGAGCATTAGTATTTCCTATATTATTCTTATTAACACGCTCTGATGCTAAGGAGTTCTACTCCCCCTCCCCACCTGAAAAGAAATCTCTTCCAAGTGCAAAATACAAACAGAGGAGAGGAGTTTCAGTTTCACAGCAGCAAACAGCTTTAGTACAAAACAGTTGAGCTACGCCACGCCCAGGCTCCTTGCTGTCTCCTTCTTGCTCACACAACAAATACTGTTTCAGTTTCCAAACAGCCCTCAACTCTCTCACACACTGATAGGATGCTAGCCAGAAGAATACCTATGGATGCTGGTAGGCAGAGGCAGAATTTTTCCCCCTTATTTTCCTCCCCAAAATTAAGCCTGACCAAATAGTTTCATAGCGAAGCACGAGTATCGAGCTAGTCTATGATAAAAGCAAAGCATGTGTGAGAGTCAGTGAAATGAATTAGTGAATGGCTTGGCAAGGATGTGTGGCATTCCTTAGCTTAATGTGTTGATGGATAAATATATAAGAATGTTGCAGGTATGTTGAGTGGGGATATATATGTGAATTCTTTTGTATTGTTCCTTCAGTTCATATTTAGCAGAGACCAAAAATCTACATCAATCAGGAGAGAGAGAGGGGGGATTAATAATAATTATTATTTAACTTTTCCCCCTAAAACCTTTTCTTTATCCAGTTGCTATCTCTTTTTGTACAAAGCTTATGTGATAATACGACTTCAAATAAATGCTTTACTGGCATCAGTGATGTAACTGACTCCGTTAATATGAAAAAAAAATCTGTAGTATTTCCTGGTCTTTGACATAAATGCACTTCCCCTTTATCTCATTTGCAACACTGACGGTTTTATTTCTTTCACAAAAATCTTTCAACAAGGATAAATTCAAGGTGTGAATGTAAAGCTTTGGTAAATAGCACAATTGGTTTCACATGCTTTAATTTCAGACAATGAGAAATTGGGAAAGAATGGAGCCAAAAACACTTCCTATGTGTAAAGGAGAGGAAAAAAATACATATAATCCCACTAAGAAGGATTTTCATCATTTAGGAAAATATTATGTATCTGAGAATATGAATTTAGTATTGAGGTATTAATGATCTAAGGAGCCAAAATATAAATCAAGTCACCTCCCATTATTGTTTATTTATTTATATCAGAAGCATCACAATTAAAATAAGGCATAACGTGTGACATAAAAATTTAGAATATAAAACACAAGATTAAAATATGTATACATTAGACAGATCTTGCATAGAAACTAGCAAAGTTGACTGAACATAATATCTATTTATACTGAAGAATCTGTGGTTGCATTCAAGTATGTTTACATATTTAATAAGAATCTAAGCAATGATCATATAATCCCAGGTACAAATTACAGCAAAGCACTGTACTTCACCTGATATTTTTGCATTTAATAATCAGTTTAGGTAATCTAATTAAAGCAGCTTTTCTGGCCTGTTTAAAATTATCACTTACATAAATCCTGCCCACCCAAGTTTTCTGGAACAGCTATCTCCCTTTAACAGGCATTTAAATTGTTTGCAAGAAAAAATAAATCCTCTTTAAATGGGGAAAGCTAGTCTATGCTTGAAAAGAAGATTCCAGAACTTTAATCTGCATGTTATAAAGGACATTGCCATTTGATATCATCAGTAGAAAAAGAGGGAGCAATATCTGGATTGCATTTTTAAAAAATCCCCCAGGGATTAAAAGTAAAGTAATATAAATGCTATTATAATGATGAAGTCAAAATTAAAATGTCTAAACCCCAATCCCATTTTATCTGCTGCACAAATTACCAACATTTTTTTTTACTGTTAGTACTATATGAACCAATGAGTAAAGAAAGGAGAGAAATATTGGTAAAGATTAATTAAAGAAAATGGGGGAAAAAAGGGAAGAAGGGAAGAAAAGGAGAGGGAGAACAAGAGAATGGACAGAAGGAAAAAAAGATGGGAAAAAACTGAATACACAGAAAAACTTTTCCCTTATGTAAATTTGCCCTTTAACCAGATCATAGAGCAAAAGAAACCAAAACTGTAAAACCAAAAATCTAACAATGAATAAAAATAATAGAAAAAGTCTAGAATATAGAGAATAAATGATATTCATCTTTCATCAATACAGTCGAAGTAAGATTTTTTTTGTTCATATTTTCATATTTCAATCCAATGAATGCAATGATTCCTGAGTAGCAATTGGTATTGACAAAAGATGGCCAGAAACCAGATCAAGTTTTGTAGATTCTTCTCTTGAGGAAATGTTTTTTTCCCCCTATGTTTTGGATTTTATTAGTAAAACCAAGGAAAAACACATTAGAGAGCAGTAAAATTTCATTTCTCACTATGAATCTAAGGACTCGCAATAAACTTCTGGGGTTTTGGTATGAAGGAAAAGTTGGAATGCAGCGAAACATCTCGTTATCCAATCTTTGTCAGGTGCTTCTGGAGGGTGTGGTAGAAAAACGCTAAGATGGTGACCACACAGGTTTAATGGAAGCTCCTCCCATTTTTTAAAAAAATGTGTGATACACAGACAACCAGGTAGAGATTTAATCATACCCTTGTGGCTCTCATTACAATTGAGAACATCCTTGATCTTCAGTCAGAGCCAATATTGTTGAATTAAAATTTGGACACTGGTAACTGTCTGGACTTTTTGGGGGTCCCTCTGCAAATCCAAGAACGTCTAGGACAATCCAGGGCAGCCCAAAGATGTTATTTAAGCCTTTTAAATTATTTACATCTTAATTTTAAAATCTCCCTTCATATGATCCTGTAATCGCTTAATTCTGCATAGAGTCAGGGTGACTGAACGGAGCTGAGCATTTACTGGCCGGATGCCCTTCCTCATGCCTATGCAGAGTTCATAGCAGATATTTTTTCTTTGCGATCTGCCACTACCTATGATTGAATTCTCAGCCTTCCAAATGGGAGGTGAGTGTGTTCTATGGGACATTAAACATGGACATTAAATGTCTGTGGAGATTCTCAGTCATCCAGGTCATGGTTGTCCCAAAGATGTTTTTTCAAGAGGCAACTGGACTTTCTGTTTTTTTTCTTTGAAGATGTTTCACTTCTCAGCTTTTCCAGCTCTGGAAGCTTTTTGGATGAGAAGCTAAATGTCTTCAAAGAAAAGCCAGAGAGTCCAGTTGCCTCTTGAAAAAGCACCTTTGGGATGTGGACATGAAAGTGTTAAGAGAATTGGTTTTTTTCTCTGTACAAGCCTAAAAACAACTTGAGGTGCAAAATGTCTTCTGTATTTGTTGTTCTTCTTTGTTGCCACAATCATCCTGTAGCTTTCTTGGTGACCGTTTTTGGCAAGGTAGCTTCCTGTCAACTCTGCCAAATAAACATATCGTAAGTTATTTAGAGCTTCAAAACTGAACAGAATTCAATCTTCAGCCAGCATATTGATATACTGTATTATGAGCATGCTATGAATCAATGTTGGCGTCTTTTTCAGGTGTTCAGAAGGAAGTGAAATAAATGGCCGAATTCTCTCAAGGTCATGAGCTGTGAAATCTTGAAAAAAAAAAATGTGGTGAAGTCATCCCAAAGTTCTCATATGCTGTCAGAGGAAAATGTCAAAAACTTCACAAGAACTTGCCCAAGTGAGGGAGAAGAAGTGGCAGAACCTGAGGGCGGAGTTAAAAGAGGGAACAACCTAGAATCCCTACGTAGTCACAAGTGAACTAAGTCCAACCCTCCTTGAATTCTATTGACCCTTGTCAAACTCCAAGCAGGAGCTGACCGTTAGTTGAGACGATTCCTGGGCATCGACTTTTAGCAATAAATCAGCTGAACTGAATTTTCGTAGTCCTCAACTTACGTAGTTTACGTTTCTGACTACGCACAAAATGGAAGGTTATCTCTCCACACAATGGATGAATGGCTGCAAAAATCGACAGGGTTTGAACAGAAATGGCTAAAATGACTGCTCTGATCAAAGAAAAAAAAATACAAATACTTTTATTTCTACTAGGAAACCACTTCTGGACTTTGTGCTTGAGGTGGAAAAAAAAAACTCTGTTTTTGGGTTTTATTGATTAGATAGATGTGTTGTTATAGAAATGACTAGTCAACACGGTTACCGTATTTTTCACACTAAAAGTGAGTGGAAATGTCTGTGCATCTTATAGAGCAAACATTGTGGTGGGATTGTTGTTGGTGTGGCAGCTGTCACTGCTGCCGCCTGTCCCCACTGCTGCTGTTCGCCGATTCCAGGGATCCCTGCAGATTTCGCTGCCGAGCAGCTGATTGGTGGTTGGATAGGCCTCCCAAAATACTGCTGATCTGTTCTAGGTGGTGGGTGTTGCCACTGCTGCCTATTGCCACTGCTGATTGCTGATCGCTGATCACTGCCGCCAATCACCTTCACCACCACTGCCATTCGCCGCTGCCATTTGGTGGCAGCGGCGAACAGCAGTGGCAGTGAAGGGTGAACGGCAGCAGTGAACGGCGAACAGTGATGGCGAATGGTAGCTATAGGCAGTGGCAGCTATAGGTGGGGCAATCCCCACAGCCTAGAACAGCTGATCGGTGGTATTCCATGAGGCCGATCCAACTGCCAATCAGCTGCTTGGTAGCGAAGGCGCCAATGTTCCCCGGTGGCTGCAGCAGCTCATCTCAGTTGACTGGTAGTGGGCACAACAGTAGAGGAACCCTGACGAGCCACGTGCTGGGGCAGCAATAATGTGCTGAAGCTGACCAGGCTGTGTGCTGTTTGCTTCAAGGACCTTGGTGGCTCAGGCTGTTAATTGCCTGCACTTAAATTCCAGCTGCCTACAACTGCTGTAGGCTCGAATCCCACCAGGCTCAAGGTTGACTCAGCCTTCCATCCTCTCGGGGTAGGTAAATTGAGGACCCAAGATTGTTGGGGGCAATTAGCTGACTTTGTAAAAATGCCACTTAGTAATAACCAGGCATATACAATGGAATGAAGGCTATTGCTGAGCACACTGGGTTGTATCCCAAAATTGTGAGTCTGAGTCAGAGAAGGGCGGCATATAAATGTAATTAAAAAAAAAAAGGATGCTAGCCAGATGAATACCGGATAGATGCTGGGAGGTGGAGGTAGATTTCCCCCCCTTGTTTTCCTCCTCTAAAAGTAATGTGCATCTTATGGTCTGGAGCATCTTATAGTGTGAAAAATACATTGTGACCCCATGGACAATGTTCCTCCAGGCCTTCTTGTCTTCTACCACCCCCGGGAGTCCATTTAAGCTCATGCGGACTGCTTCAGGGACTCCATCCAGCCACCTCATTCTGTGCCGTCCCCTTCTTCTTCTTGGTCCCTCAATTGTTCCCAGCATTAGACTCTTCTCCAGTGAGTCCTTCCTTCTCACGAGGTGGCCAAAGTATTTGAGTTTCATTGTCAGGATCTGGCCTTCTTAAAGAGCAGCCAGAGTTGATCTCGTAAAAATAAAAAGTTGAGATTTGATGTTCAGGCCTTATTCCAGCACACCAAAGTGAGTTCAGAAGTCAATGTCTTTTTTCCCCGTTTCCCCCTTTTCTTTCCCTCCCTATTATCTCTTCCCTATTATCCCTACTATTTACTTTTGTATTTTCTTTCTATGCTATATTGGAAACTAATAAAATTGTTTAATGATACAAGTGTGGATAAAGGTCACAAGTCACTTTTTTCAGTGTCCTCGTAGCTTCAAACGGACACTAAATGAACTGTTGTAAGTTGAGGACTACCTGCATCAGGGTAGATTCGATCCCCCCCTTTTTAAAAAAAAAATCAATCATTATTCCTAATTAGCTGCAACAACTTTTACTTTTGACTGACTGTATGAATGCAAACCACAACGCTGGGAAACGAGGAATGTGTGCACGCACAGCAGTGTGGAGTCGATCAAGATCATACAAGCAGCAAATTATTTGTTTTGCATATTTGGCTTCCAGCATTCCTTTGCTCGTATATCTTACCCCAGAGTTGGCAAGTTAGCTTGTTTCCCGGGGGCTCTTAAACTCTGAGCAAAACTTTTCTTCATTGCTTTTGTGTTCTCGTTCTCCGAGACCAAAACAGCCGTGGCTCCCAACTGCAGTTTCCCAAGAAGGCAAGAGATGCTGAACTTGAGATGCTGGGTTGATGGTAGGCATGATGAAACTCTTGTTTCTCTTGCTCAAGACAGTTGCCCATTGAACTCTTCCAGCTGATGTTAAGCCATCGCTAAGGCTCAGTAATGGGGTGCTAATCTGCGGCCTCAAGGTGCAAAAAGAGCCCCAAATAACACCCAGTAGTACCCAGGGAATATTTGTTGCTGTTAGTTGCGAAGTTGTGCGACCCCATGGACAACATTCCTCCAGGCCTTCCTGTCCTCTACCATCCCCGGGAGTCCATTTAAGTTCACTGCTTCAGGGACTCCATCCAGCCACCTCCTTCTATGCTGCCCCCTTCTTTTTCTTTGTCCCTCAATCATTCCCAGCATTAGGGTCTTCTCCAGTGAGTCCTTCCTTCCCATGAGGTGGCCAAAGTATTTGAGTTTCATCTTCAGGATCTGGCCTTCTAAAGAGCAGTCAGGATTGATCTCCTCCAGGACTGACTGGTTGGATCTCCTTGCAGTCCAAGGTGCTTGCAGGAGTCTTCTTCAGCCCCAGACTTCAAAGGCCTCCATTCTTTGGTGCTCAGCCTTCCTTATGGTCCAACTTTCACAGCTATACATTGCAACTGGGAAAACCATAGCTTTGACTAAACACACTTTTGTTAGCAGGGTGATGATGTCTCTGCTTTTTAGTGTGCTGTCTAGATTTGCCATAGCTTTCCTCCCCAGGAGCAAGTGTCTTTTAATTTCTTGGCTGCAGTCCCCCTCTGCGGTGATCTTGGAGCCCAGGAAAATAAAATCTGTCACTACCTCCATTTCTTCCCCATCTATTTGCCAGGAATTGAGAGGGTCGGATGCCCTGATCTTAGTTTTCTTTATGTTGAGTTTCAAGCCAACTTTTGGACTCTCCTCCTTCACCTGAATCAAGAAGCTCTTTAGTTCCTCTTCATTTTCTGCCATTAGAGTGGCATCATCAGGGAGTATAGAGTCACTCTATACCTTGAACATCTCTAAAGAACAGGCAGGACAGTCTCTGGTCTAAGAAGCCAGGCACTGTCAATACTGAAAAAGCTAATAACACCCTAGGTTGCATCAACAGCATCAAGATCAAGTCATAGCACCACATTATACTACACTAAGGAGACCACACTTGAATTCTGCGTCCCGCTCTGGTCACCATGATGCAAAAAAGATATTGAGTCCCTAGAAAGAATAGAGAGAACAGCAACAAAGGTGTTAAGAGGTCTGGAGGTTAAACCATGTGGTCAACGATTGAGGGAAGTAGGTATGTGCAGCCTAATGAAGACAAGGATGACAGGATAGCTGTCTTTTGATACTTGAGGGGCTGTCATAGAGAAGAGGAAGTTGACTTATTCTCCAAAGCAGCTGAGGACAGGACAAAAGTAATGGGTGGAAGATCATTAAAGAGAGATCCAACCTAAAATCGAGAAGAAATTTTCTGACAGGGAGAACAATTAATCAGTGGAATAGATTGCCTTTAGAAGTGGGTGCTCCATCACTGGAGGTTTACAAGAGCAGACTGGACAACTTGTTGTCTGGAATGGTATGGGGCAGTGGTGGGATTCAAAATTTTTTACTAGTGGTTCTGTGGACGTGGCTTGGTGGATGTGATGTGGCTCGGTAGGCGTGGCAGGGGAAGGATACTGTAAAATCCCCATTCCCTCCCCACCCCACTAACCTGCTTTGCAGCTCTGTTCTTCTGTGCAGGGCAACCAAAGAAGACCCAGCTGATCAGCTGGGACTCAATGGGAGGCAGAGAAGAGATGGGGGGCAGGGCCAGTCAGAGGTGGGATTTGCCGGTTCTCCGAACTACTCAGAATTTCCTCTACCGGTTCTCCAGAACTGGTTAAATACCACCTCTGGTATTGGGTCTCTTGCCTGAGCACGGGGCTAGACTAGAAGACCTCCAAGGTTCCTTCCAGCCCTACTTTTCTATGTTCTGCCTAGTTCACAACAAGTGCAAAAACAGTCAATAATTTTAGTTGTGACTCATGAAACTGGGAAATTCGATCAATATATTTGATTTAATTCTTACATGTTTAGATCATCTTGGAACACAACTCTCTTTCGCTGGCAAGCAGAGCGAGAAATTAAGAACATAAAATGCAAGGGAGCAATAAATCAATGACCAATGGAAGAGGGTCTTTGAGTTGCAGCTTTGACTACTCAGTAGAATCTCCATACTTAGCAGCAATGCCTCTGGGAAGAGATTGTGGGAAACCTTATTGGTTCCTGTGGGGAATTTGCTCCTTTGAAGGCCACTTTGGGCAAAGCACAAATGGCCTATTAAGAGTGTCCACCAGGTATCTGGAGAGAGAAACCAGACAGATACTCAATGCAAGAAGAGCATCAGATTAGTAGTCCGTGGTGGCAAAAGAGTTTGAAAAAGTCCAGTAGCATCTTCTCTGCCAACACCTTTTATTAAAAAGCTTTGTGAATTTGCAAATTGGAGTCAGAACAGATTCGAAGCGATGCCTCCAGAAGTTGCGAATGCTCCAACACTGGAAGTTTTTAAGATGAGATTGGAAAAACCATTTGTCTGAAATGGCATAGGGTTTCCTGCCTGAGCAGGGGGTTGGACTAGAAGACCTCCAAGGTCCCTTCCAACTCTGTTTTTCTATTCTGTTCTGTTCTGTTCTGTTCTGTTCTGTTCTGCTTCGCTCCACTCCACTCCACTCTGTATATTCTATTCTATTCTATTCTGTTCTGTTCTGTTCTGTTCTGTTCTCTTTCCAAATCTTCCATTGCAGAATCCCCATGGTCACGTGATCAAAATGCAGTCATTTGGCAACCGGCATATATTTAGGATAATTGCAATATCCCATTTGCAAGCTTCCTAGCTGGTTACTGACAAGCAAAGTCGATGGGGGAAGCCGGACCATGGGATTCACATAACCGCAGAAGGCCTGTCCCTTAACAACCATGGCAAAACAGGTCATAAAACTGGGTGCGAATCCCTTAGTGACCTCCCTGCTCAGCAACAAAAAAGGATGGTCGGAAGTGAAGGAGAATCTGCCTTGCTGTTTTAGACACGTTCCCTTTTACTACACAGTTCCAAGTGAATTTAAAAAAAAAAAATCAGATGAGGTGAAATTGTGACATTACAACTGATTCGGCTTACGTAATTGCAAAGCATAAAACCCGTGGGTGGTTCATAAGAAAAGGTGCTGTTTGGTGGAAGCCTGCCAATCTAATGAATTCATCAGAAAGAAAAGCAGGCATTGTTCTGTGCAAAACTCAAGCAACCCCTCAGTTTAAGGGCTTCAGGGTTGAATTTAATGATCGGCATTCAACAAAGCTTCTGAAATGTAAAAATTCCTTTTAAATCAGCTTGTAATACCAATAACAGGTAGCCCTGGACACGGTCATGTTTGGGACCAGAATTTCTTCTTGCTATGCAAGGCAGTTTTTAAGTGAGCCCTGATGGATTTTACGACTCTTTTTTTGCCATGTTCGTTAAGCAGATCACTGCAGTTGTTAAAGGAATCTGGCTTCCTCCATTGGCTTTGCTTGTTGGATCTTACCTGGGGCTTATTTTTGTGGGTAGGGCTTATACTAGGAGCATGCTAAAACCATGCTAGGGCTTATTTTCTGGTTAGGTCTTATTTTAGGGGAAATATTACTCTTGTAGCATCCCTGCAGTCACATGAATAAAATTCAGGTGTTTGGCAACTGGCATTGTAGCATCCCAGAGTCCCGTGATTGCTATTTTTTTAAAAATTACATTTATATGCCACCCTTCTCCGAAGACTCAGGGCGGCTTACAATTTTTGGGATACAACCCAGTGTGCTCAGCAATAGCCTTCATTCCATTGTATATGCCTGGTTATTACTAAGTGGCATTTTTACAAAGTCAGCTAATTGCCCCCAACAATCTTGGGTCCTCAATTTACCTACCCCGAGAGGATAGAAGGCTGAGTCAACCTTGAGCCTGGTGGGATTCGAGCCTGCACTAATTGCAGGCAGCTGGAGCTAAGTGCTAGGTGTTTAACAGCCTGCACCACCAAGGCTCTTTGCAGTGATTTGCTTAACAACTGTGGTAAGAAATGTGGTAAAATGGGGCAAAGTTCACATAATAAATGTCTTGTTTAGCAACATAAACATTGCATTCAGTTGTGGTCATAAGCTGGGGATTCCCTATATCTTCTTCCTCTTTCCTAAAAAATGGGGAATGTAATTCTTATTCTGCAGTGAGTTGTCCTGTGATAAGATGGCCAGGATGAGTTGGTTGTGGCAAATTGGCCATGGTGAGTTGGCCATGGTGAGTTGATTGTGGCAAGTTGGTTGTGGCCAATTGGTTGTGGCAAATTGGTCCTGGTGAGTTGATTGTGGTGAGTTTGTTGTGGCAAATTGGCCATGGTGAGTTGGCCATGGCAAGTTGGTTGTGGCAAGTTGGTTGTGGCAAATTGGTCATGGTGAGTTGATTGTGACGAGTTGGTTGTGGCAAATTGGCCATGGTGAGTTGGCCATGGTGAGTTAGCCATGGCAAGTTGGTTATGGCAAGTTGGTTGTGGCAAATTGGTCCTGGTGAGTTGATTGTGACAAGTTGGTTGTGGCAAATTGGCCATGGTGAGTTGGCCATGGTGAGTTGGCGATGGTGAGTTGGTTGTGGCAAGTTGGTTGTGGCAAATTGGTTATGGCAAATTGGTCATGGTGAGTTGATTGTGACGAGTTGGTTGTGGCAAATTGGCCATGGTGAGTTGGCCATGGTGAGTTGGTTGTGGCAAGTTGGTTGTGGAAAATTGGTTATGGCAAATTGGTCATGGTGAGTTGGTTGTGGCAAATTGGCCATGGTGAGTTGGCCATGGTGAGTTGATTGTGGCAAATTGGCCATGGTGAGTTGGGCTGGCTCAGAGTTGGCCATGGTGAGTTGGTTGCGGCAAGTTGGTTGTGGCAAATTGGCCATGGTGAGTTACCATGGTGAGTTGGTTGTAGCAAATTGGCCATGGTGACTGGCCACAGAGTTGATTGTAGGCAAATTGGTTGGCAAGTGTTGGTCGGCAGTGAGTTGGCTGGCAGAGTTGGGTTGGGCGTAAATTGGCCATGGTGAGTTGGCCATGGTGAGTTGATTGTGGCAAATTGGCCATGGTGAGTTGGCCATGGTGAGTGGTGTAAAGTAATTGGCCATGGGTGAGCGGTCATGGCAGTTGATTGTGGCAAATTGGTTGTGGCAAGTTGGTCAGCGGTGAGTTAGCCATGGTGAGTTGGTTGTGGCAAGTTGGTCGCATTGTGAGTTGGCCATGGTGAGTTGAGCACAGGGCAACTGGTCAGTGGTGACAATACGGTGAGTTGGTTGTGGCAAATTGGCCATGGTGAGTTGGCCATGGTGAGTTGATTGTGGCAAATTGGTTGTGGCAAGTTGGTCATGGCAGAGTTTAATATGGTGAGTTGGTTGTGGCAAATTGGCCATGGCAAATTGTCCTAAAAAGAGGGGCAGCTTAGAAGGGACGGGGAGATTTCTGCTTGATCTGCTTGGAAGGTTTCCTGGTTGCATTGCTGAGGCCTTAGAAGAGATGAGGTTCTGCAAGATGCCCGCCTGTTCTGATCTTGCCTCCAGCATCCGGCCCCCACCCCACCCTGGCTGTGATCACCATGTCATTCAGCTCTGTCAGGCTCATCCTAATGAGATCTGAGGCTAAAGTATGTACTTGTGGCTTTTTGAAATTCCAAGCCAGGCACTTCCAACATGCAGAAGCTTGCAAGCACCGCAAGGCCATTAGTTAACACATAAGGAAATGGCAAACATTGCACACACGCTCCAAACTGCTGGGCCTGCCATTAAAGTGCTAATTTATATTCTCAAAGAGAGCAATGATTTATTTTATTTTATTTTATTTATTTTGGCTCTTTCTGAGGGAAAAACTTTTCTCAGGTGCTCATTCCTTTGGGAACCAGGTCATTGAAACAAGGTCAATCTCAAGACACGTGATAAAGAACCTACATTTTATTTTTTAATTTCTGTCCACAAAAGACTGAATCAATTTCCAGTTCTATTTTTTTTCTTTGTTTAAACTCTGTACAGAGTGGAAATACAAGTAGTTGTTGTGGTTCATCAGCAGCAGGTGCGGACGACTGAGGTCTCGGAGAGTGAAGACTCAGATGAGGGCCTTTATTCTCGCGATCGCAGAACACAAGAACGCAGTCAGAAAAGAAGAAAAAACTTCCTCCCTTTTCCAGCACCTTAAAGCCACAGGACATGAAATTGATTTTGAGGATCCAAACTTATCTCCAATACTGAACACTTCAACAAGAGAATAATTAGGAAGCCATCGAAATAGAGAAACACCCCATAACATGAATAAACGGGATGATATTCCCACCTACCAGACATCTGGAAACTAGCCCTCATCAACAAACGAGTCCCAGCCACGAAAACCAACACTGGACCCAAAATAACACATGATGCCACCACCAATCCCTCACCAGACTCAAACCCAAGCCCACCCCACAAACAAAAGGCAACCACCGTCCAGAAACCAGACCATAGCTGCAACTCCAGCTGCTACACCTCCTCCGACCCCCAAACTAAGCAAACTGACACACGCTATAAAACACATAGCCAGACCTCAAACTCGAGCCAAACCAAGGCCCGAATGTCACATCACAGCCTTCCACCCAGGATAC